>APFE030235687.1:4847-40095 GCA_000404065.3 Pinus taeda
TCCATGCCATCCATCTTAGCTTCTACGCCCTTCTTTAAATAATCCATCTTAGCTTCTACACCTTTCTTTAAACCATCTATCTTAGCTTCTACATCTTTCCTTAAACCATCCATCTTAGATTCTGTTGCTTTTTGTGCAAGTGACACTTGTTGCACTTGTTCTTGTAATTTGATATATCATGTAGCATTTCTTCCTCTTCTTCATGAGTCATGCTAGAGCTTTCAGGTTCCTTACTAGGTGTTTGCATTTTCTTTCCTCGAGGCATTAGTTACCGATAATAATGCTCTACTATGCCCTTTGAATTCCTTCAAAATAAATTTCAAACCAATCTTAAGCAAAAATTTAAAAGAATCTACACACCGTTTTTCACTTTGTAGGAGCTCGATATTGCCTCTGATGTATCTCTGCACATTTAAATCATCTAGTTCTAAAATTGTGACTTGCAGTAGCCCTCTGTGTCCTCTTTCCAATGCCACTAGTTTGATCCAAATTGGATTCTCCAAGGAAGAGTTATGCAAAATCGCCCACAGTGACCTGATTATGGAATAGTTTAGTAGGGCGAACTTGTACGATGTGCCATGAGTCCTTGTTTCGTCTTTTGTCTCTAAACACTATATACAAGAAACTACAGTCCGTCCTCTTTCTGCACCTTCTTACGAAATTTCAATCCAATGCTCAGAGAGAAAGTTATGATGATCTTCCCCAGGTCACCTGTTTGGAATGTAATTCAGGAGTCTGCAAAAAGAAAAACTTCCTTAGATCATATCTCCGCAAATATAGCGCAAAACTCTCTGAAATTCGGACCCGAGATTCAGCACGATGTCTTCTCAAATGGGTTTTTTTTAGCTTCTGAAACATCGCAGAAAAAAGTTATTACGAAAATGCCACGATGACCAGTTTGGAGCAGCGAAACCCTAGAATCCAAAGCTCTAATACCAAATGTTATGAACCAGCTCAATAAAAGATAGATCAACGCCTTAGAATTCAGCCTCTTTGAGGGGGAAACCTCCTTTACATTACATAAATGAACAATTCTTGCATGATACAAATGGCAAAACCTCTTTTCTATATATAGGAGTCTAAGGAGTCACAATATAACCCAACCGACCTAACAATAATAACATAAAGCCACAAAAATAACAATAGAGGGATTCTATGAGGCACAGTAATAACAATATGGGGGCAATAGGGGTACAACAATATTAATAAGGGGTAAAACTATAACAGTAATGGGGTAATCACTAGTACTATAGGGACCCAACATTCAACTCCCTCATTTAAGGCTCCAACCCTAAACACCTCCGTGGACCACGTTTCATAAATTTACATACTAGATCAACCTGATACAACACATCACAACTTGTAGGCCACATTTCATCAAATTGTTAGACTGGACCCAATACCAACATTTAAGCCCAAACCCAATTATCAAAACTGAAATTGATCTTTGCGATAAATCACTCAATCATCATCTGAAACAACTAATCTATGACCCAATTGAATCAACCCAATCATTGAATCAATTGAATCAACCAAAACTATACCAATCAACTGAAACCCAAATCAATCAACTTAAACGACCATAACAAGGAAATCACTTTAACCAAAATACCAATCATCATACTGCACATCACAGAAACCACATTTTGTTACTGTAAACCCTGATCAACCATATATCAAAATATATATGCTACTTTACAATAGAAAACCTATGTGTGTACGCGCTTTTCATGAAGCATACCCATGTACAGATCTTAAATCACTGAATTATGAAAAATGAACAACTATGACTCTGAAATAAATACTAAATCACACACAAATCCACTACATGATTCTGAAACAATCACAAAACCTTCTCTAAACTTCAATCACGAACATCAAGTATCTTCAACATTATTCAATCAATAAATTCATCTTTAATCATTATTGTTAAGCCTAGATCATCAAGACTTCATTGACAGATAGTAGTAACATAACAAGGCTGATTAAACTGATCAAACATCCTTTTCATCAAAAAGCCTAGTTTATGTACGCGCTTTCCTCAAAAAATATTCATGTGTGTAAATGATTTTCAGGAAATAGACCCGCATACATATCAAAATATACATGCAGCCTACCATAATCAAAACCACGTGTATACACACCTTTTAGGTTATAAAACCCATAAACATATCTACATTTACTGGCACAAAACTTTGTTGCATCACATAACTTCAGACATACCCAAATCTTGGCATACAAAAAAAATCATGCATCAAGACCCTATTTTGGATCTAATCCATCATCAAATTCTCATGTGCATACTTAGTTTTAGATCATGAAAAACATCAACAACCCATTACATGCATATTTGCTTCAAATCTAACTATTCATAAAATATTCATCACTTGCACACCCTACCACTTTGATATTCATCTCCTTATATAGCTTAGCCTTGATCCAATACAACAAGTCAAAACCATACTTTAGTTGATGGTTTTCTTAGACAAGATCAAAACATCTGTTGCTGGGCTCAATACCACAGGGAAACACCATGGTAAGGACCCTTGGTATTTAGAATAACACGGTGCAAAAACTGTACATGCATTTTCTTCTTCATAACCTCATGTGTATGCATCTTTTCTTCACATAATTCACATATACTTTGTTTTTCTTCACCAAACCTAAGTGTGTACACTATTTGGCTTCATAGAACCTATGTATACTCGACATTTCTTCATAGAACTTCTATATACTTGACTTTGCTTCACCAAACTTGCGTATACTTCTTCAAACTTCATTTTTATCATTTCTCTATCTCTGAACTCCTATGCCTTTGATCAAATTCTGTGTCACATTTGTAGATGCTTCCTGTTGACATCTGTATCAATTTGGTTTCCTTAAAATGACACTCATCAAGTAGGTTTCCATCAAGGACAACACATAAGTCATAATGCCAACAATTGCCCCCTTTGGACTTGATGCCAACCACTTTGGTGTCTAGTCACAACAACCTCTACATACTTGTAAAACACATCAAGCTAAGCACCAAGCTTTCCAAACACCAAGTTACTCTCCCCTTTTGAAATTAAGGGAAAAGGGACAACCAATGAAAAACGAAGGCTTTCGTAGATCTGAACTGCTGACCATGCTCCCCTTGAGCACATGCTAATTTATTTTAAATATGTATGTTGGCTTATTGGGGCCTGACCTAGGCTCAAATTTAATTTAGCCGAACAAATCCATGTACTACTGTCCATTTTAGCAATAGTCTGCGGAGCGCAGACTGAGGTCTCACCTGAAGTAGAATGGAGGGGGTGCTGGAACCAAGTTTCCACACCCTAAAGATGTCTGAGGGGTTGATTTGGTCCAACTGCTAGTCCCTGCATGCAGGTTGCTTCACGCACTTCCCTGGCCTTCGCACCCAGATAGATTTGCCTTCACGTAGCCCTAACCAAGGGTTGTGGGGCTTCTACGCTATTGGAGCAACGTTCTGTACTATTTCCCTAAGTCACACCTGATATATTACTTATCTTCCTACACCCATTATTTATCTTCACGTAAATAGAAGCCTTGTGTTATATTTATTTATATAGTACGTGCATATAAGTTCGCACAATAAATAGATAGTAAAATTGCAAATTTTACCTGATAATACATAAGGCAAGAAAAGATACATAGAAATATGGTAAACTTCTCTTTACTAATTATTTCCACGATTACAAACTCGACTTGACCTGCACACTCAGCTATAGGAGTTCGTGCACTCAGCTATGAACTACTAGGCCTCTACGCACATAGCTGCAAAGCCTTCTCCTACTCTACGACCCAAGACACACTTTACACTTCAATTCAAGCTCTTAGACTCATCATGCGTTTTTCCTTTTCTTTGCTCCCTTCTACACTTAGAGCCTTGCTCTATTTATATAATCCCATGGTCCGTGGACCATGGGTGGATCTTTTTAGACGACATTACTTTATAAAAACAAGGGTAGACAACCCTATGACTCTATTATGACTTCGCTTTCTGCACCCACAAATTGTGGAGTCTTTACAATGGACTTGGTCAAAACTTGGGCTTTAAGCACTAAAACATGCCTTGGAGGGATTCCATGCCCAACAGGCCCCCAACAAAAACATCGTGACTCTCCCTTGAGTCACTTTGTTGGCACGAAGATCTTTGCATGGAGTCCCTCCAACTCTATTCGAACTGCTACAGGGTCTGTAACACACTGAGAGGTTGCTTGTTGGATTTCCTATACCCGTTGTTCCAAGACCGCGGTGTTGGAATTGCTTCCTCGCATTTGTTCCTTCATCACCTACATTTTTGCGATCTTGCCTTCAATTTTTGCTGTGATGGTGAAGGCCTCATCGATCCAAGGCTGAATGCATGCTTTCAAGACTGCTTCTTTATGTCATGTTGTGTCCACTTGTTCTTTCAGTGCTTTGGCCTGTTGCATCTGTGCGAAATTTTGAGTGAGGGCCACCATCTATGTGGTCCCTTTGACATTGTTGTACTGTTGTTGAAGTTCACGCACCTCTGTTTCTAAGTGCTAGATGTTGGGGTCCTCATGTAGGTTCATGAGGACCTCAAATGACTCCTCCAACATTCGGGTGTAGTCCCTTACTGCACTACCGATCTCTTCTAGTCCTGATGTAATAGCATTGGCGTGTTGTTCTCTTACTTCCAGAGGGGTGGACAAATGTGCCTTCAACTGTAGCTCTGCTATTTGAAGGTTCAGCTCTAGCTGAACCTTAGTCATTTCTTCTCGTGCCTCACGCACCCCTGTTGCTAGCATGTGGATGTGCGCCTCTATTGGTGTGTCGACTGGGATGGCCAGCTCAAGGATGCTTTGACAGGCTTCTTCTAGTACCTGTACCAGTTGCCGATTCTGCAACACCACTTTGTTGCACTACAAGCTCAACTACTCCATGTTGATATTTTGCTCACTTAGTACTTGCAACTCATGGCTCTCCCTAGCCCACAGTTCTACAGTAATCCCATCCTATAGATCGTATAACATTTCCCACAGGAGTGCAGCCATGTTGATCCTGATACACTTTAGTGCACTAATCGTAGGCCTGTCAGCCTCATTTGTCATCACCAATACCCCTTTTGGTAGCACTATTGTATTTTTCATTCGAGCCTATGGCATCTTCTTTGCTGCAGTTGTCCCTACTACGAGGCTAGTTGAAAGGGTAGCAGCTTGAGGAGTGCGCACCTGCAAATCTTGCAGCTATGCTCTGAGGGCCCCCAACACAATCTGATTCTCTTGCACAAAATTTTGGAGGGCCTCGAAGGTGATATCGTGCACCATCTCACCAATGTTGTGCAGAGCACCCTTAGTAAGGGTGATCGGGTCAATAAGCAACTTTGATGCCTTGACCTTCTTGCGCAACCCTGTTCGCTCACTCGAGCACTGGCACTTCAGTTGCGTTGACGCGGTTTTTGGGTCCATGCCACCCTCCTCTTCCTCTGCTTCCTGCCAATGCAAAGGCGAATTTTGGCCCTCGCGTGCCTTCTCGGCTACCTCCTGCACTGCTACTACTGCTGCAGCCTGTTTCTGTTCTACTGCTATCTGTGTAGCGTCCTGCACCTCTTGTGCTTTTGCTGCCACTGCCTCCTGCCTTCTCTTCTCTACCAACAACACCATGCACAGTTTGGCCCCTTCTTTCTTCTTTTGTGTCATAGACTTCTCCATTGCTGCAATGTATGGGGCATGCCACTACGGTGGCCATGTCTCCAGTACATCAAAGATTACATAGTTTGTGGCTACAAAGAGTAGCTCTCTCCATTGCTTGGCTGGGTCCTTACACACTCTGATATAAATTTTGTGGAGGTCCTCTTTAAACTCTGCAAAACATTGTAGGCTATTGTAGATAGTGGGTGACAACCGTGGCTTGTGGTTAATCCCCATTCTGATGTTCATTTCCATGAACACCCAGAATATCTTATTGTCCCGGATCCAGTTTGTGTGCATCGTGGCCCAGAGTGAAGCATACTTCGTCGCCTCCGGTAATCCTTGTCAATTATGGGGAATTGATTGTCCTCTGAAAATTCACTTGTCATGAGCAATATGGACAATAGAAGCCATGCATAGTGGAATGTTTTGCCTTGTTCCTAAGCCTCACGACAATTTTCTAGGAACTCCTTATAGAGGAACTCAAACCAGTTAAATTGGACCCCCTCTGCGTATTGCTAAACAAGTGCTACCACCGGCACGGGTACCTTGTGCGTGTGACACTTGCGCATAACCTTACTTGCCAATATTTGGTTCACCACTCTTACTGCTTTATTGTTGATTCTAGATGTGGCGTAGCTCCTTTTCTTCTTCTCCAATTTATATTTCTTCTTCATGGCCTTCGTGATGGCCAAGTCACTGCTCTTCCCCTCTGAGATATCTGTGGGGTCCTCACCTTTTCATGGGAGCCGGGTAATGCAGTAAATTAAGTGGTCTGTGATGGGGATGGGCTCCTCCAGCCACAAGCACCCACCATGCACTAGGCAGGGTAGCTGCCTGATGACGAAAATTGTTATTGGGGCGCAGTGGAAATGCAACACCCAGAGAAGGTTTAGTAACCCTACCTTTTCCACTCCATGTAACCACTTTTTCGGCTCTAATTCGGTAAACCCCGCTGCTATGTTCTGCTTAGGCTTGATGAGCTGCACTGTCTCTAGGTGAGGGAACTTCTCGTGGTTAGCGAGATCCCAATATTCAAATTTTAAGCTAGGCACCCATCCCAGGTGCATGCCCTAGAAAATTATGTTGTTAGGGAGGAGCGAGGTCTTGAGAGAGCTCTTGCTCTCATCAAGATCCTTGGGCACTTTAGCCTTCCCCTTTTGTACGGGATATAGGCGGTAAGCTTTGTTGGAGGGTGCACAGGCTCAGTTTCTTCCTCCATGCCTTTGTCCTCGTCTTCTTCGATGATAAGGTCCTCCAGGTCTTCCTCCTCCTTGTTGGTTTCTACATTAATGACTTTCTCCTTCTCCTCCATCGTCAGCCTAGTACGTAGTCAATTTCGCGGGGACACCCATACGGGAACCATTGACTATTTGTATTTCATTGGCCTTGGTGTGCATGGTGATTTAGGGATCTATGCCACAATTCTGGCACCTTCAAGGGCATTCCCTATAGTCAAGGTCTGCGCGGCCTCTTCGGCGGTCATCTCTGTAATTTCCATAACTTCCTCAGATGCTGCCATCATGTCTGACCAGAAATATATCACTCGCATAATTAGGGGCTCAATCAATGCTCTGCACAGGTTGAACAAGGCTTTGCTTAGAATACGCAGGGTATACCACAGCTCAATTCACAAATGACCAAGTGTTGTTTGCTGGGTAACCCTTTCTAATTTATAACACCTTTTGAATTTGAATTCAACCATTCCCCCCAAATCTGGTTCATTAATGCTCCTTTGGTGGCAGATTTTCCCAAATCTTGCTCATAAATCGCATCTTAAATTCTTGCCTCCCACTCTATTTGGTCTCAAGTCGAGCATCACATTGTGAATAGTGACTCCAACGGTCACTTTTTAGCCAACCCACATGGCAGCGCAACCTACCTTGCACGTTCGCGAACCTTGTGACATTTTACTCCTACACACATCTCCACCATCATGTGGCTCCCAGGCAGAGTAGTTTATAGTCCCATGCCTCCTTTCAACTAGCAGGAGCACTAAGACTGTACTTCCCACGACTAGTCAGGTGGCCGCACCCCCTATATAGGGTTTCATCCGATCATCCATCACTTTTCCTAGAAAATACCCTCCTTTTATTATTACTAGCAGTGACATGTACTTTATCATCTGCATCGCGCCACCATAGTTGATTCATGTATTAATATGTGGTCCAAGCTAAGGCATCAGGCTAATCAGTTCTCTACGATAGTCCCCAAATTCGTCGATGTGATTATGCAAAACTTTCTTTTTCATCCTAGGTTCTTTATCGAGAAAATTGTTCTTGATCCCATCTTCCAGCTTCTTGGCTTCTACTTCCAGCAGAGTGCTTTTCTCCCTTAACCGCACCATATCGTTCATAATTTATTGGAGCTTAAGGTCACCCTATTGGATTTCCTTGTCAGGTCCCAAGTGTTCCGCTTCATTTAGCTATGCTACCCCCTCTTCCAAGCTTCTGCGAACCGTCATATTTGCCGGCGCTGCCATGCACGGACTAGGCATTGTATGCTCTATGGGGATTACAATGTTTACACCATACTCCAGCCTTGGAGGAACCTACACCATCAATTTATTGCACATGGTCCTATAAGCCCATAGAACCATTGGTACATGTAGGTCCTAGTTAGACCACTGCGCACTATGTACCTTGTTCAGCACTTAGCATAATTTGTTAAAGGCTTCTGCGTGGATAACCATCTGTGCACTTGGTCTCTCCCTATTCCATGGTTCCAATTGGAGGGGTTGTTTGTGCCCTTGCCTTGGCCGCACCTGCTTGCTAACAGTGTCTCCTAACGCGAAGGCGGTGTGCATCTGCGTAGGTTTCATACCATATGCCTATATCCACATGGATAGGTGGGTGCACGAACCATTTCATTTGGAAATCTTGTCTGTTAATCGCATCTGGGGCTTCCCAAACTGCATGCACATCATCCTCCTACATTCGTGCCAGTCTGCAAAGCTTTTTTGTTGTGTACCCCACCACCTCATGGGCATAGTGCGCATTACCCATTTCAAAGCTTCGAAATGTTGTCGTTCCAGCACTTCTCTTTCTAATCTGTTTAGGAAGTCATCCACCTTACTTAACCCATAATACATAGGCATATCACTTACCTCCATTGATACGTAGTACAATGATATTGTCATTGTGTTATAGTTCAACGTGGTTACCTCATGTAACTAGTTCTGCCATTGTTCTGTCTACTCGTCAGAATCTGATGTGTAGGAGCTTTTGCGGTCCCATGAGATTCGTCCATCCACAGTTGGATTTACCTAGTCTTTTTCTCACATGGTTATCTTGTAGATGTAGTCCAAATCATTGTCACTGTCATAATCACGCACTGGCTCCATGTAGCACTATCCTTCTGCAGGGTCCAATGGTACAACTATGCGCAAATACTTTTTCTCAAAAATCATCTTGTGCTTCTTCAGATTTATCACCCTATTCATGTCAATGGCCCAATATATGCCTAATAGCACAAGATAGGGATTGTTGTCATCAACAATCTCTATTACTTCAAAGTCTACTAGTGCACTTTCTCCTTCGATATCCACTATGATTCCTTGCAATCTCCCCATAGGTAGGATCTTTTGTTGCTTTGCCATTTGCAGTTGGATAGGAGAACATTGTAGTGTAGGCATTCCCATGCGCTCCCATGTTTGCTTAGGCAAAATGTTCACATCTGATCCTGGACCCAAAATCACTTAATCGATCTCATATTCCCTAATCTGTGTGGTCAATCGCATTTCCCTTCCTGTTTGTGTCTTGTGCTTTCCGATCTTCCGGACTACAGGTGGTTGTCCTAGCGTGGTCCCAACGCATCTATTTATGAATTCCTGTAGCCCCTTTATAGCCTTGCTATTGTGCAGTAGCTTCATGCATGTTTCCAGGAACTTTGTGAGCATCGACGGGTCCATTTCTGGCTCTGGTCTATCTTTGCTTCTTGAAGTGGAGGCATCAACGAAGCTCTTCTTAGTTTCCATGAAGGTTTCCTTAGCGCGCTCCAAATCAAACTTTAGTTCTTTCATCGGAGCCTTGCAAACCCAATTACTCTCTTCAGTCTACTTGCGTTTGTCATCCCCTATCGTAATTCCACTTCGGAGCACAATATTCGCATTAGGGTCTTCCTCGCGTAGCTCATACCTCATCATTTGTAGGTTCTGAGTCGGGGTAGGTTGGAACACTCCTTTATCGTGTAGCCGTGCTATTAATGTGGGACAATCCTTCGTCTCATGATCAAAAAATGTATAATACAATCATGATGGCCGCGTTAGATTTGTACAATCGCGGGCATAATGTCCTGGCCCTCCGCAATTGTAACATATCAATTGTCCATGACCTCTTCCAGGCCTTCCTCCACCTTGGCCTCTTCAATGCCTTTGAAATCTGGTTCGCACCATCCTTGCATTCTAGTCAAGGGGCTGTGTTTTGTCTTGATCTCTATAGGTAGGATTCTAGTCCATCATTAGTTATAACTTCTACAGGTGCCCTCATCATGTCCCACTGATCTACAAAAATTATAGAACAACTACTGTGAATTCTGCGTGTACTTCTGTAATAAATGGCAGTTATCTGTAGCATTCTTTCCTCCTATCTAAAAAATCACACACCATAATGCAGGCACTGTGCTCAGTCCTTCTTGTGCCTCCGGTATCAATGGAATTGGTCCTCCTCTCATGAGGTAGTTCACGAACACCGGGTAGTGATCCTTGTCAGGTGCTTGACCCTTGCACTTTATGCACCATACCTTGTCGCGTACTTTTGGGTGAGCTATCCTATCTTGTTTCAAACTCTGCATCTCAATGCATAAGTTTTTCAACTGCATGTGGATCTGCTGAACTCCCAAGTTGGGAGCCTATATCAGGGTCTCATGTAGTCTCATCGCGATCTCCAAGGCCTTTGCTTGAGTTGTTAGCCTTTGTTGTGATAAAGCATTCCTTAAATGTGGTGTTAATGATGCTACAAACCATTCACAATGTTGTCCATTTTTCAGCGTTATGTTAGCTTCATGAATTGTACACTTCAGTCTTTGATCCAACTCCCAAGGGGTCTCACTTGGTAGCATTGTGATTTCCTTGAACCCAATGATCAACTGCGTCTTTGACTTCGGCCTGCTAAATTCTTTGCTTAGCATAGTTTGAATGTCTACGATCCCTGCATTCGGATTGTCATTGGAATGCTTAATGTACCAGGTCATCTGTAACTCCCTGTGCTTCCCATACAACTTTTATCACAAACCAAAACTGGTCTGGATCTTCACTTCCTACTCCCTTAAAGATTGGCAACTTTATTGCGCTTGGCATATTTACTCACAGTGGTGGCGGAGGTGGTATGGGTGAAGATGTGGGTGAATATAGTGAAACTGGTGGTAGTGTGGGTGGGGGTGGTATGTATGTAATCCTTTGCTTTATCAAATTGGTTACACTTCTTGGTGAGACCTTCACGAGCTGTTCTTCACCCCCTCACGGAAGTGAAATCAAGGGGCTAGTTTCTAGCTCCATATTAGCTTCACTTCTATAGATTCTCCCACTTTTCATAGCCCCAAACATCAATTTATTTGCATAACCCACTTTTCACACAATAGCATTTTAATCCAAGTGTTCAAATATTTAACGTACTTACCTTCCGGACCTTTGAGGAAGCGTCATTCTCTCACGCTATAGCTGACTAAAGTATCTACTATGAACTCGGTGATGAATCCTCCTATAATTCGATCGAGCCAATGATCAACAATGGGCGCAATCTTATCCTTCGATCCTTCCAATCTGCGCATCAATTCTGCAGTCCACATAATAGGTCTATTGAGCTTGCACCTTCCTCGGCTATCTGCTAGCTTCACGATCCACTTGTATAGCTCAGTAGGGAAGGATTCGAAGAAAGTTTCATGGATCTTTGTGTATAAGTAGCAGTCTAACAACTCTTCTTTTGATAGTCTTGGATTCTTGTTCTCATGTGCCGTAAACTTGTGAATATTTCTATCCAACCAATCTTCAATTCCTTCCTTTGTTGGATTCTAGTGATATGACATCAGACATCTCTATGTAGATCCCAGTCTCGACAATGGAACCATTTGTCAGTGTCATGTTAGCTTCGTGAATTGTACAGTTCAGTATTTGATCCAACTCCTGAGGGGTATCGCTTGGTAACATTGTGATTTCCTTGAACCCAATGATCAACTGTGCCTCTAACTTCGACCTGCTAAATTCTTTGTTTAGCACAATTTGAATATTTATGATCCCTGCATTAAGATTATCATTGGAATGCGTAATGTACCAAGTCAGCGCGTGATCCTGTAGAGCACTAGCCAACATCACTTTATTTATATTGTCATCTGTAACTCCCTGCGCTTCACATACAACTTTTATCATGAACCAAAACTGGTCTGGATCTTCACTTCCTACTCCCTTGAACACTAGCAACTTTATTGCGCTTGCCATATTTACTCGCAGTGGTGGCGGAGGTGGTATGGGTGAAGATGGGGGTGAAGATAGTGAAAGTGGCAACGGTGTGGGTGGGGGTGGGATGTGTAGAATCCTCTGCCTTATCAAGTTTATTGCACTTTTTGGTGAGATCTTTGTGAGCTCTTCTTCGCCCCCTCGTGGAGGTGAAATCAAGGGGCTAGTTTCTAGCTCCGCACTAGCTTCGCTTCTATAGATTCTCCCACTTTGCATAGCCCCAAACATCAATTTATTCGCATAACCCACTTTTCACACAGTAGAATTTTAATCCAAGTGTTCAAATATTTAAAGTACTTGCCTCACGATCCTTTGAGGAAGCATTGTTCTACCTCACCATAGCTGATAGAAGTATCTATTGTGAACTCGGTGATGAATCCTCCTATAATTCGATCGAGCCAATGATCAATAGTGTACGCGATCTTATCCTCCGATGCTTCCAACTTGCTTACTAATTCTGCAGTCCACACAGTAGCTTTGTCGAGCTTGCACCTTCCTTGGCTATCTGATATCTTCGCGATCCACTCATATAGCTCAGTAGGGAAGGATGCGAAGAAAATTTCATGGATCTCTGTGTATAAGTAGTAGTCTAACCACTCTTCTTTCGATAGTCGTCGATTCCTATTCTCATGCGCCATGAACTCATGAATATTTCTATCCAACCAATCTTCAATTCCTTTCTTTGTTGGATTCCAATGATATGACATTAGACATCTCTATGCAGAGCCTAATCCCGACAATGAAACCATTTCTTGGCTTATTGGGGCCTGACCTAGGTTCAAAGCTAATTTAGCTAAACAAATCCCTGTACTATTGGCCCTTTTGACAACAGTCCACCGAGCGTGGACTGAGGTCTCACCTGAAGTAGTATGGGGGGGTGTTGGAACTAGGTTTCTGCACCCTAGAGATGTCTTAGGGGTTGATTTGGTTCAACTGCTAGTCCCTGCACGCAGGTTGCTTCGCGCACTTCCCTAGCCTTTGCACCTTGATATATTCGCTTTCCGAAGCCCTAACCAGGGGCTCTGGGGCTTTCACGCTACTGGAGCAATATTCTGTACCATTTCCCTAAGTCACACTTGATATCTTACTTATCTTCCTACACTCGTTAGTTATCTTCCCATAAATAGAAGCCTTGTGTTATATTTATTTATATAGTACATGTATATAAGTGCACACAGTAAATAGATAGTAAACTTGCAAATTATACGCAATAATACATAAGGCAGGAAAAGATACATAGAAATATAATAAACTTCTCTTTATTAATTCTCTCCACACTTACAGACTCGACATACCCTGTGCATTCAGCTGCAGGAGTCCACGCACTCAGCTGCAGACTACTAGGCCTCTGTGCACATAGCTGTAGAGCCTTCTCCTACTCTACGACCCAAGACACATTTTACTCTTCGATTCAAGCTCTTAGAGTCATCATGATTTTTTCATTTTCTTCGCTCCCTTCTACACTTAGAGGCTTTCTCTATTTATAGAATCCCACAGTGCGCGGACCATGGGTGGATCTTTCAATCTGACATTATATTATAAAAACAAGGGCGGACAACCCTGTGACTCTATTATGACTTCGCGCTCTGTGCCCACAAATTGTGGAGTCTTTACAATGGACTTGGTCAAAACTTGGGCTTTAAGCCCCAAAACATGACTTGGGGGGATTCCATGCCCAACAATGTACAATGAAGTAAATGACTCTATGATTTATATGACTTCTCCTATCACCAAGGAATCAAACTTACATCAATCACCCAATCACAGTGGGTTTACATATTTGACATGATTATTACATTAACTTCCCAATCACAATGGGATTACAAACAGTCCATACATGATTGAATTTTACAATGATTACATCATATGTATTTACATTACCTTTACATTAAATTAAATATATTCCATTCATAACCAAGACCAATGACCTCAATAAGACCATGATAGTCACCAACAACTATACACCATATGTGATATGCACCATAAGCATTTGTTAGCAGCAACATGAATAACAACATTCACTTCTTCATCATTTAAACAAGAATTTCAGCAATCATAAGCATCATAATTCCAACAATGCATTATTAGAAGCATAGTAAATGCTCCCCTTGGACCCATGTCATTTTTATAGACTGTACTTAACCAATTCCAGAACCAGCAAGCAAAATTGGAACTAGTTTCTTCATCATACCAAGATATACACGACTATTTAGTTTAGAACATGCTTATATACACAACTTGTCTTTATAGGATCCATGCATAAAAAGTGAAATACTAAAATTTCATACCTTCAGTTCCCCATGAGTTTGTTTTGTTTGTACCTATGCATTGTTACTACACCAGAGGCACTATCAGTAGTATAAGAAAAATGAAAATAAAAAACAACCATGGAATTCATCATCAAGACACATATGTATTACTGCCCTTGAACATAAAGATTCGATAGGGTGATGAAGCAGGGACCATTCATAATTTCTATCCAATATATTCAAATGCATCACGTGGAAGATGTTTTGTAAAAATATCAACAACTTGTTCTTTTGAGTGAACATATTCCAGTTTGACCTTTTGTTCAAGCACCTGTTCTCTTAGAAAATGATATTTAATTGGAATATGCTTGGTATTGGAGTGAATAACCATATTTTTTGAAATACTAATTGCACTTGTATTATCACATATAATAGAAATGGGTCAAGAACAATTGATTTGAATATCCTGCAATTTTTTCATCATCAAGAGAAGTTGTGTGCAACATGTTGAGCATTGGAAAGGGTATGTATTTACCACTTATTCCGTTATCTTTTCCTTGAATCATAACTTCTTTACGTTCTAAGATGACAATATGTTAAAGAATTATGATAAAATTAAGAAGATTTGTGATTGATGCATAATGACTAATTATTGTCTCTTTCTATACAGAAAGTGAAGAAAATGGAAAATAACTATTCAGGAGGAAAAGACAAAGCATAAGAAACTATTGTCCCTTTGACAGGAAGCCGTATCCAGACGAGGAGATCAAGATCGAAGTGCATGATCCAGGAAAAGGAAGAGGAAACACGGCATCAGCGCAAGAAGACAAAACGATAACTGGAGATCAAAGATAAAGCGAATCCTTTAGGATCCTTTGATCCCGAGGGATCGCTACTTCAAGACTTATTGGTACTCTTATTACTTCCACCTGGCCATTATAGAAAGGGACAACATTGGTAGCCCAAGGGGCCAGATATTATTGTCAATTTGTAGAACTTACTATTGTACTCTTAACTTTGATCATCAACTCTCTTTGAAGAGCGATCGCTATAACTCTGCCATTTATGATTAATATATAACTCAGTTGTTGTTCCATTATTTGATCCTAGAGTAATCGCATAAATTCTTCCCTGGTGGCTAAGGGCCTGGCCCTAGTGGATCCACATGCTTCTGGTATCATTATTTTACAATTATAGTCGTGTGAGGTTTGATTTCCTTTGCATTTCCTTAATTTACTTTATTTAGTAATCTTTTGTTTCTAAAAAATCATAATTAGATAGCGAGATTATTCTTTACAACTTGAAATGTCATGCTGTTCATTCCCAAATAATATTGCGTTGCCTAATTCCGATTCTACTATTCATTTGCAGTTGTGATTGTTGTTCATTTAACTACGGTTCATTTACAATTGTGATTGTTGTTCATTTAACCGTTGTTCCATTATAACTACAATTGTCATTCCTTTATATCTATGGCTCAAGCTCTGTAGATTTAATTAGGTTTGTTGTTCCTTTCTTAGTTAAAGGTTGCTGTTCAATTCATTTTGGTTAAGATTGCTGCTCAATTTACTTCTGTAGATTAAGCTTTGTTGATTGATCTTTTCAATATATTTAATTGTTGTTCCTTTTCTATTAATCGAATTGTTATTTCTAGCATTTACTTGAGTGTGGATAGAAAGATCTACAAGTGTAACGGGCATTGACTATTGTTGTCTAGTTCTTAGATTGAGATGTTGTCTGTGATTGGTTTTCATTTACATCAATTTACAGGGGAAAGAGATATCATTAATACATCCTTGAATGATGATTGCTGTAGTTTCTTGAGTGAATGATTTAGTTACAAAGAATTTAATTTTCTTGCCATTACAATTAGATTTTGTTTCCACTATTCAGTTACTTTTGCAACACTATACTACAAACATTACTCTTGAACAAGTGACTGCCTCAGACTGAGTACACTCTTGAGATAAAAAATTGTACCTGGATTGATAATTAATGTAGGGTATATAGGGGTTAACACACACCTTTTTATCGCTCAACATAACATGATGCAACAACATCATATTTTGCTTTTGTAGTAGATAAATTAATTGAGCTTTGTTTTTTCCTGAACCATGATACCATGGAGGGCCCTATATAGAATGCTCCTCCACTAGTGATTTTTCTATCTTCAACATTTCCTGCCCAATCTACATCTTTATAAGCGTGAAGAGTAAAATCTTCATCTTTGGAATACCATAAACCAAATTCTTGAGTGCCTTGTAGATATTTGAAGATTATTTTGACTACCCGAAGATGTCTTTCTTTTGGATTGGTTCGAAATCATCCAACAATATCAATTGCATGCATGATATCTGGTCTTGTTCCTATAAGATAAATTAGACTTCTGATCATGGATATGTATTCTGGTTGGTTGTCTCAGGGAGAGTCATCATGCGAGCTAAGACTACATCCTGTCACTAAGGGTGTGCAAACCAATTTGCAATCTTCCATTCCATATTTCTTTAGAATTTTCTTATGGTAATTTGTTTGTGAGAAGAAGATGCCATTCTTTGCTTGTTGTACTTGTAAAATAGGAAAGTATGTTAGTTCAACAAGTAAAGACATTTGAAATTCTTGTTGCATGACAGAAGAAAACCTTTGACTCATGGATTCTTCATTGCTACCAAATATGATGTCATTCGCATAAACAATAGCAATTAAAAGTTTATCATCATCCACCTTTATATATAGGTTTCTATTTACAGACCCCTTAGTGAAGCCTTGTTGTTCAATATATTTGTCAAGGTGATAATACCATGCACTAGGGCCTTGTTTTAGCTCGTATAATGCCTTCTAAATTTTTCAAACAAGTTTTTCATCATTTCCTAGAATAACCCCTTCGAGTTGTTCAATATAGACATCTTCTTATAGGCTCCCATTTACAAATGCATATTTAACATCCATTTTATATACTTTGAAATGATGAAAGCTTGAGAAGGCAAGAAACATTCTTATGGCTTCAAGTTTGGCTATAGGTGAAAACATTTCTTCAAAGTGTAGTCCTTATTTTCAAGCATAACCTTTCCAAATGAGTCTTGGTTTATTTCAAATTACTTCTCCATTCTTGTTTAATTTATTTTTGAATACCCATTTTTTTCCAATAACATTGTTATCATGACGTCTAGGAACTAATTCCCAAGTGTGATACTTTTCTATTCGGTCAAGTTCTTCAATCATAGCCTTAACCAAACATTCATCTTTGCTAATTTGATTTACATTTTTTTGTTCTATTGTGGATAATAAGGCTAGATGACTAGCAGTTCAAACAAGAGCTCTTCTAGTTTGTATTCCAGATTCCTTATCAGCTAGAATTTGAGATTCTGGATGGTTTTTCTGAACATACTTTGGTGGAGTCTTTTCTGGTGCTTCTGTATTTTCACTTCCTTCATTTGATGCTTCATTGATTCTTTCCTCCTCATCATTTTGGCTAGTTGTATGAGGGTCTTCATCATCTATTGGTGCTTCCTTTTTGATACCTGTGGATGCTTCATTAATCACAACATCAATGAACTCAACAATCTTTTGAATTCTTTTATTGTAACATTTATATTCTTTACTTCTAGAGGAGTAGACAAGGATAATTCCTTCATCATCTCTAGCTTCAAACTTTCTACATTTATCATTATTATTCTTTATGTAACACTTACTTCCAAAAAATCTAAAATGCTTAACAGTTGGGGGTTTATCATACCAAAGTTCATAAGGCATTTTATCATTGTTCACATGGATATGAGCTTTGTTAAGAATATTTACCATTGTATGTGCTTCTTCACCCCATAAGGTATGATGTGTTCCAGACCCATCAAGCATGACACATGCCATTTATTGAATTGTTCTATTCATTCTTTCTACTACACCAGTTTTTTGAGGAGTCTTGGCTATAGAAAACTGCCTTTTGATGCCATGTTGTTCACAAAAGTCAAAAAAATCATTTGATATGTATTCTCCTCCCTTGACAAATTTGACAAATTTGATTTTCAAGTCTGAATCGTTCTCTACTAAAGCTTTGAAGACTTTAAATTTATCAAATGATTCATCTTAATACTTGAATAAACCAATCCAACACATTCTAGTAAAGTCATCAATAAATAAGATGAAATATTGTTCACCTCTAATTGACCTTGTCTTTATTGGCCCACACAAATCAATATGAATACATTAAGGAGGCCTACTTGTAGAAAATTCGTTGGCATTGAATTGTACCCGGGTTTGCTTACTGAATTGACATGATTTGCATATAGTATTTTCTGGTAGAGAGATGTTTGGAAAATCATGAAATGCTCTTCTGCTTTTATTAAGTAACATTTTTCTAGACTGCCTTCCAAGACATAGACACTACCTGGATTTCTTGTTCCTTTTATTATGGTTTTTCCTTTATCGAGATTTTAGACCACAATCCTTTGATCTGATAAAAAATTCATTCCCTTGGTCACACATTTGGCTGACACTTAACAACTTTTATGCTTCAACCCATCAACAAATAAAAAATTTACAACTTTAACCTTTTCCTTTAACAAAACAATTCATTTTCCTTTTATAGTAGCAGGTGTATTGTTTCCAAATTTATTACCTATCATGTGTTTTGAGCATCCACTGTTAATGTACCATATATTTTCTTGATCCCTTGCATATAAAGCGAGACTACGGTTCTCAAATTCAATGGTTTTCTTCTTCCATACCTTACATGTTGTTTCCATTTGCTTATCATGACATATTGTTTTTCCTTTGCTCTTGCATTCAGATTCTTTATACCCAGATTTATTGCAAAAGGATCACTCAGTTTCATATTGAAGAAGAAAGAAGGAATCGTGAGAGTATTTCTAATTCTTTTGTTTTCTTTCTTTCCTAATCATCATAGTTTTGTAAGCAACACATTGAGCATCCTTATGACCGAAATTGTGACAAGCAAAACATTGTCCATTAAAGTAGAAGTGTTTGGGAGTGTAGTACTTTTTAGGGTTGTTTTCCTTTTGATTGAACCGAGAAGATTTTACCTCAGAATTATTTGGTCCTTTATTCTTTTGCTATAGGATGGAGCGATGTTGACTGGTTATTTTTACTGCATTGAGATAGCTTCTTGTTTATATAGAATACTTTACAATCTTTGATGTTTCTTCAAAATATCCAAGACCTACCTTTATAAGACGAGAGATTTGAACTTTGATGATTTCATCCAAGGTTTCAGATCCTTTAGCAAATCTAACATTAATATTTTTTTCTTTCTCAGGTTTTTTCCTAATTTCTTCAAAGTTTCTTTTGCTAATTTAGCTTCTTCCAACCAAATATTAAGCTGAGATATTTCTTCAATAAAAGTATCCTTTTCTTATAGGGTATCCATGAAATTATCATCAAACTCATCTTCAAATCCCATAAGTAATTGACATTCTTGATCAAACTCATCTTCTTCATTACTATAATTATTGCATAGAAGGAAATGGATCACATTTAGAACAAAATCCCATACCTGATAATGCTTCTTGATTCTTGATCAATAGAAAGCGAGGTGCTTCTGAATATTTGATTCCATTCAATATTTTCTTCTTTTGAGTTGTTTTATTCCTTTGATTCTTTCCAATTGTCTTGATGGATCTCCTTCAAGCGATCAAGCTTCTACCAAAGGACCTACTATGATTCCAATTGTTGGGAAAAACACTGAGAAGGGGGGGGATCAGTATTTTCAAACCATTAAACTTTTCAATTTCAAATCCTGATTTCTATACGCAACTTTACTGACCAGTAAATCATCTTCTATTTATCTCGGGTTAGTGCATCAGTACTTTGTTAAGCATTAAATAAACAATAACCATGTGTAGTGAGAACAAAATAAACCATCACACATAATCATCACACATGAACACCAAGATTTAAGTTGGAAACCCAATGTGGGAAAAAACCATCGTTGTTGTCATCTCTATCTTCTTTTTAATATAAAGAAAATCTTCTTACAATTTTGTACTAGTCCAGAATCATACTAGCACGCAGGAATCCACCTGCAGAAGGCTACAACCTTCACTAGTTTTCCAACTCTTACTAGAAGGGAGCTCCAACCCGCTGATCCCATTTACCGGCACCCTCCAAAAGGGAGCTCCAACCCCCTGATATGATTTAACAGCTACCATTGGAAGGAACCTTCATCTCCCTCATTGAAGCGTCCAAGCCTAAACACCTCTGCAGACCATGTTTCATCCAATTTTAAGATTCGATCCACTACCAACATTTAAACCCAAAACCAATTATCAAAACTTAAACTAATCTCTACAACAAATCACTCAATTATCATCTGAAACAATCAATATTTGAACCAACTGAATCAACACAATCACTGAATCAACAAAATCAACCAAAACTCAACCAATCAACTAAAACCAAAATCAATCAAATTAAACAACTAAAATAGTCATATCATTGTAATCAAAATACTAATCAACATACTGCACACCACAAAAACTAGATTTTGGTATTGCAAACCCTAATCAACCATATATCAAAATATATACACTCCTTTACAGTAGAAAAAATGCGTGTGTATGCGCTTTCAATGAATACCCGCGTACAGATATTAAATCAATAAATTCTAAAAATTGAACCACTGTCACTATGGAATAAATACTGAATCACGCATAGATCCACTACATCATTCTAAAAGAATTAGAGAACCTTCTCTGAAATTCAATCACAAACAACAAGTATCTTCAACATTCTTCAATTAGTCAATTCATCTTTTAAACATTATTGTTAAGCCCAAATCATCAAGAACACTTCATTAAAAGACAACAAAAACACATGAAGACTAATTAAACTGATCAAACATCCTTTTCATAAAAAACCCTTGTTTATGTATGCATTCTCCTCAAAGAATATCCACGTGTATACACACTTTTTAGGAAATAGACCCACGTATAGATTTGAATATATACGTAACTTACTAGAATCAAACCTACATAATATTCCCCTTTCAGGTTATAAAACCCATGTACAAATCTGCATTTACTAGAACAAAACTTTGGTGCATCACAAAACTTTAGACATACCCAGATCTTGGCATACATAGAAAAATCATACGTTAAGACACTATCAACAAAGATCAAATCACCTCATAATCAATATTGTTATCTCAGATCTATTGGACCTGATCCATTATCAAATTCTTGGGTGCATACTTAATTTTAGATCAAGAAAAACATCAATAGCCCAATACATGCATATTTACTTCAGATCTAACTATTCATAAAATATTCATCACTTGGACACCCTACCACTTTGACCTTCATCTCCTTATATAACTTAACCCTTATCCAATACCACATGTCAAAACCATACTCCAACTGATGATTTTCTTAGACATGATCAAAACATTTGTTGCTAGGCTCAATACCACATGGCAATACCGTGGTAAGGACCCTTGGTATACCATGGTGCAGAAACTGTACACGTCTTTGATTCTTCATACCCACATGTGTACTTGGACTTGCTTCATGGAACTTGATTGTACTCCACTTTTCTTCACCAAACTTGAGTGTGTACACTACTTTGCTTCATAGAACATGTGTATACTTAACTTTTCTTCATAGAACCTTTGTATATCGATGTTTCTTCACCAAACCTGCGTATACTTCTTCAAACTTCATTTTTATCATTTCTCTATCTCTGAAATGCTATTCCTTTGATCAAACTCTCTGTCACATTTGTAGACACTTCCTGTTGACATCTGTATCAAGTTAGTTTCCATCAAATGACAACTCATCAAGTATGGCTCCATCAAGGGTAACACATCAGTCATAATGGCAACAATCTACCCCTTTAGACTTGATGGAAACCATTTTGGTGTTTGGTTACCACAACCTGTAATAAGTATAAATAACATCATTCTAAGCACCAATATTTTCAAACTCCAAGTTACTCTTCGCCTTTGACATAAAGTGGAAAGGGTTGATCAATGATAAATCAAGGATTCCATAGATCTGAACTGCTGACCATGTTCCCCTTGAGGACATGCTGAAATTTCTGAAGGATGCATAATGAAGTACATGACTCTACGAATCATATGACTTCTCTTATCACCAAGGAATCAAATTTTCGTCAATCACCCAATCATAGTGGGTTTACATATTTGACATCAGTATTACATCAACTTTCCAATCATAGTGGGATTATAAATAGACCATACATGGCTGAATTTTATAATGATTACATCATAGGTATTTACATGACCTTTACATCAAATTACATATATGACATTCATAACCAAGACCAAAGAACTCAATAAGACCATGATAGTCATCAACAACTATAAACCATATATGATCTACACCTTAAGCATCTTTCAACAGTAAGATGAATAACAACATGCACTTATTCATCATTTACACAAGAATTTCAACAATAATAAGCAACATCAGTAGTGATAAGCATCATAATTCCAACAATGCATTATTAGGAGCATATAAAATTCTCCCCTTGAAACTATGTCATTTATATAGAATGTACTTAACCAACTCCAGAAATAGCAAGAAAAAATGGAACTAGTTTCTTCATCATACCAATATATACACGACTATTTATTTCATAATATGCATATATATGGGACTTTTATTTATGGGATATGTGTACAAAAAGTGAAATACTAAAGTTTCACACCTTCATCTCCCCCTAGGTCTGTTCTGTCTGTACCTGTGCACTATTACTACACCATAGGCACTCTTAGTAGGATAAGTAACATGAAAATTAGAAATAACCATGGGATTCATCTTCAAGGCACATATGTATTACTCCCCTTGAAAATAAAGATTTAGTAGAGTGATCAAGTAGGGACCATTCCTAATTTCTATCTAATATATTCAAATGCATCACATGGAAGAGGTTTTGTAAAAATATCAGCAACTTGTTCTTTTGAGTGAACATATTCTAGTTTGACCTTTTGTTCAAGCACCTGTTCTCTTAGAAAATGATATTTAATTGGAATATCCCTAGTCTTGGAGTGCATAACTAGAGTTTTTGAAATACTAATTGAACTTGTATTATCACATAGAATGGACGTGGGTGGAGAACAATTGATTTCAATATCCTCTAATGTTTGCATCATTCAGAGAAGTTGTGTGCAACATGATGCAGTAGCAAGATATTCAGATTCTACATAGATAAAGAAATTGAACTTTTTTTTTTGCTAAACCAAGATACCAGGCAGGGCCCCATATAGAACGCTCCTCCACTAGTGCTTTTTCCATCATCCACATTTCTTTCCTAATCTGCATCTATATAAGAATGAAGAGTAAGGTCTACATCTTTGGGATAACATAAACTGAAGTCTTAAGTGCATTTTAGAATTTGAAGACTCTTTTGACTTCTTAAAGATGAGTTTCCATTGGATTGGATTGGAATCGTCCAACAATCTCAATTGCATGCATGATATCTAGTCATGATCCTATAAGATAAAGTAGACTTCTGATCATGGATCTGTATCCTGGTTGGTTGACTGTGAGAGAATCATCATGTGAATTGAGGCTACATCCTATCATCATGGGTGTGCATTTTTGTTTGCAATCTTCCATTCTATATTTCTTTAGAATTTTGTTAAGGTAATTTGGAGAGGAAGATGCCATTATTTGCTTATTGTACCTACAAACCAGGAAAAGTATGTTTGTTCACCTAGTAAAGACATTTCAAATTCTTTCTTCATGATAGAAACAAACCATTGACTCATGGATTCTTCATTGCTACCAAAGATGATGTCATCCACATAAATAATAACAATTAAAATTTTACCATCATTCACCTTTATATATATGTTTCTATCTATAGACCCCTTAGTGAAGCCTTGCTGTTGAAGATATTTGTCAAGGCAATAATACCATGCACGACGGACTTGTTTGGCCCATATTATTCCTTCTTGAGTTTGCAAACAAGTTTTTCATCATTTCCTAGAATAAACCCTTCAAATTGTTCAATATAGACTTCTTATTCTAGGTTCCCATTTAAAAATGCAGATTTAACATCCATTTGATAGACTTTGAAATGATGAAAGCTTGATAAGGAAAGAATCATTCTTATGGCTTCATGTATGGCTACTGGTGAAAATGTTTCTTCAAAGTCTATTCCTTCTTGTTGAGCATAACCTTTGGAAACAAGTTTTTTTTTTTTTTTTCTAATTACTTCTCCATTCTCGTTTAATTTATTTTTGAATACCCATTTTGTCCCAATAACATTCATATCATGAGGTATAGGAACTAATTCCCAAGTGTGATTATTTTCTATTTTGTCAAGTTATTCATTCATAGCCTTAACCCAACATTCATCTTTGCTAGCTTGATTTACATTTTGTGGTTCTATTGTGGATAGTAAGGCTAGATGACTAGCAGTTCCAGCAAGAGTTCTTCTAGTTTGTATTCCAGATTCCTTACCACCTATAATTTGATATTTGGATGGATTTTTGAACATACCTTGATGGAGTCTTTTCTGGCACTTCTGTATTGTCACTTCTTTCATCTGATGCTTCATTGATTCTTTCATCCTCATTATTTTGGCTAGTTGTAAGAGGGTCTTCGTCATCTATTGGTGCTTCCTTTTTTATACCTGTGGATGCTTCATCAATGAAAACATCAATGCATTCAACAATATTTTGATGTCTTTTATTGTAACATTTATATCCTTTGCTTCTAGATTAGTATCCAAGTAGAATTCCTTCAGCATCTCTAGCTTCAAACTTTCCAAGTTTATCATTATTAGTCTTTATGTAACACTTACTTCCAAAATCTCTAAAATGCTTACTATTTGGGGGTTTACCGTACCAAAGTTCATAAGGAGTTTATCACTGTTCACACTGATATGAGCTTTGTTAAGAATATTTACCGTTGTATTTGTGGCTTCGCCCCTTAAGGTATGAGATGTTCTAGACCCATAAATCATGGCACATGCCATTTGTTGAATTGTTCTATTCATTCTTTCTGCTACCACATTTTGTTGAGGAGTCTTAGATATAGAAAATTGCCTCTTGATACCATGCTATTCACAAAAGCCAAAAAAATCATATGATATGTATTCTCTTCCCCTGTTAGATTTGAGACATTTGATTTTCAAGTCTGACTCATTCTCTACTAAATCTTTGAATACTTTAAATTTATCAAATGCTTCATATTTATACTTTAATAAACTAATCCAATACTTCTAGTAAAGCCATAAATAAATAAGATGAATTATTGTTCACCTCTAATTGACCTTTTATTTACTGGCCCACACAAATCTGTATGAATAAGTTCAAGAGGCCTACTTGTAGAACCTTCTTTGGCATTGAATTAGGTTTGCTTACTGAATTGACATGATTTTCATATAGTATTTTTTGGTAGAGAGATGTTTGGAAAATCATGAAATGCTCCTAGCTTTTTTGACTTACATATTTGAATGAAGCTTAGATGTCACAATATTTTGTGCTATAACCAACCTTCTTTTTGCTTTCTTAAGTAACATTATTCTAGACTACCTTCCAAGACATAGACATTACTTGGAGTTCTTGTTCCTTTTATTATGTTTTTTCCTATATCAAGATTTCAGATTGCACAATTCTTTGATCTGAAAACAACTTCACTCCCTTGGTCACACATCTAGCTAACACTTAATAAGTTATGCTTCAACCCATTAACAAATAAATAATTTCCATGTTTAACCTTTTCCTTTTACAAAACAATTCCTTTTCCTTTGATAGTAGTAGGTGTACTATTTCCAAAGGTTACGTTATTTTCTTTCTTTATTTAATTAAAAGACATAAACTTATCTTTATCACCTATCATGTGTTTTGAGCATCCACTATCATTGTACCAATATTTTCTTGATCCCTTGCATATAAAGCTAGACCACAGTTCTTAGATTCAATGGTTTTCTTCTTCCATACCTTAGATGTTGTTTCCATATACTTATCCTGAGATATTGACCATCCTTTGCTCCTACATTAAGAATCTTTATTCCTTAATTTATTGCAAAAGGATCATTTAGTTTCATATTGAAGAGGAGAGAAGGCATTGTGTGTATTTCTCATTCTTTTATTTTCCTGCTTCCCTAATGATGATAGTTTTGTAAGTAACACATTGATCAGTCTTATGACCAAAATTGTGACAAGAAAAACATTGTCCATTAAAGTAGAAGCATCTAAAAGTACAATACCTTATAGTGGTATTTTCCTTTCGATTGAACCAAGAAAATTTTACCTGGTAAGTATTTGGTCATTTATTCTTTTGTTTTAGGATGGAGTGATTTTGACTGCTTACTTTTACTACATTGAGATAAATTCCTATTTCTGTAGAAGAAATTACAGCCTTAGATGTTCCTTCATAGTATCCAAGACCTGTCTTTATAAGAGGAGAGCATTTAACTTTTATGATTTCATCCAAGGTTTCAGATCCTTTAGCAAATCTAAGATTAAGATTTTTTTCCTTCTCAAGTTCTTTCCTTAGACGAACTATTTCACATTCTAGCTTCTCATTATGCTCTTCCTTTTCTATGATTCGTTTCTTCAAAGTTTTTTCTGCTAATTTAGATTCTTCTAAAAAAATATTAAGTTGAAATATTTCTTCAATAAAAATATCCTTTTCTTCTAGGGAATCCATGAAATTATCATCAGACTCATCTTCAAATGGCATAAGTAATTTACATTCTTGATCAAACTCATCTTCTTCTTCACTATCATTATTGCATAGAGAAGGAAATGGATCACATTTAGAACAAAATCCCATACTTGATAATGCTTCTTCATTCTTGATCAACATAAAGTAGGGTGCTTCTGAATATTTTCTTCCATTCACTGTTTTCTTCCTTTGAGTTTCTTTCTTTCTTTTGCTTCTTTCCCATTGCCTTGATGGATCTCATTCAAGCGATTAAGCTTCTACCAAAGGACTTGCTCTGATTCCAATTGTTAGGAAAAATACATTGGGGCGGGGGGGTGAATCAATATTTTCAAACCATTAAACTTTTCAATTTCATATCCTGATTTCTGTACGTGACATTACTTAAGGGAACCCACATGTGTATGCGACTGTTATTCATACAACTAGCGTATATCTAATTTATCAGCTGCCACTGGAAGGAAGCTTCAACTCCCACATTTAAGGCTCCAACCCTCAACACCTCTGTGGACCATGTTTCATAAATTTTCATACTGGATCCACCTACTAAAACACATCACAACTTGTAGACCACATTTCATCAAATTTTCAAACTGGACCCACTACCAACATTTAAGCCCAAAACCAATTATCAAAACTAAGAATGATCTCTGCAAAAAATCACTCAATCATCATTAGAAACAACCAGTCTCTGACCGAACTGAATCAACCGAATCAACCAAACCTCAACCAATCAACTAAAATCCAAATCAATCAACTTAAACAACCAGAACATTTAGATCACTGTAACCATAATACCAATCAACATACTGCACATAACAGAAACCAAATTTTGTTATTGCAAATCATGATCAACCATATATCAAAATATATACACTACTTTATAGTAGAAAGCCCACATGTGCACACACTTTCCATGAAGCATACCTGCATACATATCTTAAATCATTGAATTCTCGAAACTAAACCAATGTCCCTATGAAATAAATACTGCATCATTATGAATTAATCACAAAAACTTCTTTTAACTTCAATCACAAACATCAAGTATCTTCAACACTATTCAATCAATCAATTCATATTTTAAACATTACTATTAAGCCCATATCATAAAGAAGACTTCATTGGCAGACAACAAAAACACAACAAGACTGATTAAAATATCAGACATCCTTCTCATAGAAAAACCTAGTTTTTGTACATGCTTCCCTCAAAGCTTACTCGCGTGTATATTTACTTTTCAAGAAACAAATCTGTGTGTAGATCAGAATATATATGTGACTTACCATAATTAAACCCGCATGTATACACACCTTTTAGGTTATAAAAAACACATACAAATCTACATTTACTGGCACAAAACTTTGCTGCATCACATAACTTCAAACATACCCAAGTCTTGGCATACACGAAAAAAAAATCATGTGTAAATACACTATAAACATAGATCAAATCACCTCAAAATAAAGATTGTTATCTTAGATCTATTGAATCTGATCCATCATCAAATTCTGAGTGCATACTTAGTTTTAGATCAAGCAAAACATCAACGACCCATTACATGAATATTTTCTTCAGATCTAACTATTCATAAAATATTCATCACTTGCACACCCGACCACTTTGATCTTCATCTCCTTATATATCTTAACCCTTATCCAATACCATTGGTCAAAACCATACTGTGGTTGATGGTTTTCTTAGATAGGATCAGAACATTTGTTGATGGGTTCAATACCACAAGGAAATACCATTGTAAGGACCCTTGGTATTTAGAATACCATGGTGTGGAAACTGCATGCATATTTTCTTCTTCATACCCCTATGTGTACGCATATTTTCTTCATAGAACCCGCGTATACTCCACTTTGCTTCATCAAACCTAAGTTGTGTTATAGAAATATTTGGGCACTTCAACCCCAATCATATATGTCAATAAATCAAGGGCTCTTTAACCCCTAAAAGTGTTGTTTCATACCCTAAAGGATCATGGTAAACTGATTACATCATTTCCCAGAAGTTCCACCTGAAAAACCACTCACAACTGGCCAAAACTAGACCACACTGAATTATCCATTGTCAGGGTGCAATGCATCTCACCTGCTACACATGGGAAGTGTGATGCATACTAAAAAGGCCTTCTGTAGGGTGCGATGGCCGACAATGGACAAATGGCTGAGACAATTTTCTAAGTGGATGCTCATGGAATCATCTAGAAACTTCTCCTATGACACCTGTCTCTTTGAATTTTCCCAGGGATGAGTAAGAGATCAATGAAATCTCTAAGTGAACGAAGAACTATTAGTGGAATGACACTAATCAGAAACCCAGAGATGACTGACACCCTTGCAAGACATCTATAAATGTATCCCTCATTTGAGAGATCTAGAGGCTGGAATTTTGTAAATTGTAAGGAAGTGTTGTTGGTTTCTCTTTGAGACATTGTATTGTTGGGTGATCTTGCTTTTCATGAGGTGAAGAGGGATTTCATGCTGGGAGGATGATCTTGGATTAGACAGCTAGGTTGTAATCCTCTCTTCTACTATCAATAAAGTTATTTGAGTTTTCCTCCATATACTTGTGTATTTGTGAATCTTGCTATTTGTGAATGCAATTGTATGGTTAATGTATTTTTGATTCTGCATTGTTTATGGTATTATAGATCTCTATGCTTTGATGGTGTTTTGTTGCTTTGCCTGTATAGGTATTCTCTAAAGCGGGACAAGTAGGAAAGGAGTGGCAAGCTCTATCAAGGGAGAGAGGAAACAAGCAAGGAGCTAAGCGAAAGATTCAGGTTGGTGCTCTCTACTTCTCTCTTATCTATCATACATAAAGGAAATCACATGTTACTTTAATTATTTGTTTCTAAGATAGCTACCCATCTTAGTTGGACTAGAAGATCAAAAAGACACTAGTTTTCCGAGAAACAAAATGACAACTCCACTACGGAGTTATTAGTTTGTTTGTCTATTATTGTTATTTGATTTATAAGCTATAGACAGAGCCTGAAGTTAAGCCAGGTAGCCTTCAAATTGCACTTGCTATGCAAGTGCAAAGTAGATCAATGCTGCTTCAGTTAATCTCTAGGTTGGTTTATGAACTGAACATCTAACTTGCAAACATCCTAAGTGCCCTTTTGGTAGCTCAATAACCTCATAAGATCACACCCCTATACTTTGTTGTTACTGTCCATCATAGCTCAACTTAAATCACTGAACTTAGGTACACATTTTGAGAAAAAACCAAGCTCAGTTTCATTCGCTCATCCGTTGCACTATCTGTAACTGGCAGCTTGGATGCGTCACACGTCTTGTGTGTTGTAGGTGAGATGCATCCCTACTTCCCTTAAGGACAGGTGCGATCACTGAATGATACTATTTCCTTCTCTGGAATTTGGTTTTTTCTTCCTTGTTTTCACCTCTATTTAGTAGTTTTGCTGCTTATGACCAATATATCATTGCTGAAGCCTCCTTCCTTCACATTATTTAGCCTCCATTGATCAGGAATTGTGAATTTTTTTTTATGTATTTTTCATCATTTACAACCCTCCTTTGTCAAGAGTATCTTAATCGAACTATCGTCTTTTGATTCAAAAGTGTCGTAACTGTTGTTTTGTGTCAAGAAGAAGAGTGTCATAAAGTCTTCCTCTTCTATATAGTTGATTGTACTTTTGCCATTGTATTTGATTTGAATTATCAATATTTGAAGTGTCAAAAGCAATTTTCCATTCGAAATTGAAAGTTTCGTCTCAGTCTTCCTTTCGTTCTGAAAAGAAATAGCTGAAGTGTCACTTTGAAGAAAATAGTTCAGATTTGTACTTAGTTTTCCTTTTTGGCATTCTCACATTAAGGAAATGGAAAAAAAAATACAAGCATGTGAATTTTCATTTAGACTACATGCGGAAAATGATTTAGGAAAAGTGCGTTTAGTGTGTGCTCTCTGCTCTTTGTTGAAAGAATCATACTCTTCATTCCTTAGTAGCTAGGATTTTCATTGCTAAAAGAAAACAAATGATTGTTTATCATTTTAGATTGCATATTTAGGAATTTTACATCTACATCACGCAGTGAACCTTGAAATACAAACTTATAAGAAAGATCAACTCTAAAATAAACCTTAATGAACATAAAAACGCTTTGGAACCTAATGCAACACATATAGAAGTCTAGGCTAGAGACCTATTCCAGCATCGTAAAACTTGGTAACTATCATTTTCATCAAAGGTTGGGTGATTCCTCCTCTTTGATATGACAAGTGATAGTACATACTTATGCTCCCCGTACCATCGAGTATATATTGGGAGACCACAATAGTCTAATATTCTCTATCCTTAAGAAGTCGTGTCTGCTGCCCTATCGATCGCAATGCACTGAACACATCATTCAGGAAGATTGACTGCCGTATGTAAAGTCCTTGGTAATTTCTCTTTAATCTACCACAAAGGTGTATATTGCAGTTTTGCGATTGGTTTGGTAATCCCTCTATCTAGATTTCTAGAGTACTCACTTTCGTTCCTTTTCAACTCCTTAAAAGAAAAGGTCCATCTGAGCACTTGTCACTTCAGGCTCATTAAAAATCAAAGGAGACTAGAGTCACCTTTAGCTTTTTCTCGACTCTTAAAAATTGAAAAACCAAGTTGTGTCAAAGCATCATAAAATTTATTTAATTTGGAATAACATCCCTGTTCCTTCGTTTATATTAGGTTGAGGTAATGTAGTCCACCAATCAAGGATTTCCCCTTGGGGGAAATCCTAGTCCTTTCTCTTCTTGGGGAGATATTGGTGCTCCATATATGGCTACATTGTCCCTTCCAGGAATCACAATTGGCTTGTTGGTATGACTATTCTCAACCTCTGTTGTTCAAAACACCGTAATTCCTCAGCAATTGAATCATCAACCAGATGATACTGGAGTTGCCCCCTCACCTTCTACTCTGTGTGTTTCTCCCTCTCCTTCTTCCTCTTTTCTTGGTGAAACTAGTGACACTAAAAACCAAGTAAATGAGAAGAAGAAGAAAGGTAAGGAGAAGAAGAAGAAGAAGTCAGTCAAGCAAGGGGGCAACCATGCATCATCTGGAGAAAATCTGCATACCAATCCATCCAAACCCAAATCTCCATGCATAATTTGCAAAGGAAACCACTTTCATCGAGATTGTCCTCTTATTCTGTGGATATTGAGAGAATGGTCTCCTCATTTGCACCATTCAATGTCATCAACCTCTGTCGATCATGTTGACAGCACACCATCAACTAGTGAAAATGAAATTAATGGACAAAAAGGAAAGTTTAGATTTCCTTGTAGGTTGTGTGAAGGTGATCACGCCCTTCATCGTTGTCCTTTTCTAGATGAAGCCAAAAGTGTCTTGGATAACCATCCTGCTTCACTGTAGCGACTTTCGCCTGGATACAAGAAAGTCTTGCCAAGTCCATCGCTAGTTGAAAATTTGACTGACATACCTCAGTTGTCGGTCAAAATGCCTGTTGTTGAAGATAAACCCTCTGAGTCCATACTAGACCAAAGTCAATAGGCCAGGATGACAACTGACTCAATCTTGCCTTCAGAAGGTCTACCTTCAGATGGTACAATTTCCAAAGAGAATGAGAACGACACCATTCAAATTATTTTTGTTAACAAAGAGTCTGATGAACATGGGGGTAATCTACCCGTTCCTTTCAAATAGGAGGGAATTTCCCCATTTCAAGAGATTCATCTACCCATTTATTCGGTCCCCCCTCCAAGCAATCTAGTCGTTTCCTTCGATTGGAATCTACTAGCAGGACCTTGCCTTCCATCTAATCTACCATTCTGAATCATAGTACAAGTTTACAAAATGATCATGTCTAGCACTATTATAGATGAGGGGGCTTCCATGAGTATCCTTTCCTCAACTATTTGGAAAGTGCTCTGTTTGCCATTGCTTCTACCTGAGAATCGAAATTTGTCAAGCTTCAACAAAGGAACTAGTCGACTACTAGGGATCCTTCCAAATTTTCCTATAACTTTGAGAAGGAAAATCATTCACTTGAACGTGATGGTAGTCCAAGGAACACTAGATTACAATCTACTCCTTGGGCATGATTACGTTTATAGTATGGCAACTATTGTTTCCACACTCTTTCGGGTGATGTGTTTCCCGCATGAAGGCAGAATGGTGCAACTTGTCGACCAACTTTCATTTCCTGGTTCAAACATGGCTACGAGTTAAATGCCATCCCTAAATGGTCTCTTTGCATTAAGAATGTCTCTTCAACCTCTAGTTCATCCACCTAATTACCACGAGTAATTCGGTGAATGCAACAAAGCTCAGGGGGCATGCACCCTAGTCTACTTCGGCAGGTGAACCCAACTGAAAAAAAAAATTTCCTTGTAGGTTATATGACCGGTATGAAACACCATCTCCATGTAGGATATGGGATCAGTCTGAAACATTTATCTCCTCGCACATTATGTGATTGGAAGCTCACACCATTCACCTTTGTCTGTTTTGATGGATAGAGCCAAGAAAGTGTTTTGTCTATTCCGCAGATGGAACAATCTTGCTTAAATGCAGGAACTTCCGTAAGGTAACTTGGAAATTCTCGTTTTCTCAACACCTAGGGGTATGGAAACCTTTTTTATGTAAGTGAAAAGTGCCTAGTTTAACTCTAACCTTGTAGTGTTTTAGCCTAACTTTTAGTTCAACTTCTTAGGTTAGGTGAATGGTCTAATCCACCATTCACCTTTGTCAGTGGCATGTAGGCAAAGCAAAGGAAATGTTTTATCTAGGGGAAAGACAAAACTATGCTACCTAACCTTAGTAGTTCATTAACTCTTAGTGTAGTTAGTTCTGTAGTTTGGTCGTTTCCAGCCTGCATACAAAAGGCAATGAGCAAAGTTTCGCATGGGGCAAGCTCACTAAAAAATGAACCTACTAATAAGAGACATCTTTAAATATGACTGGCATGAGCAATGTTTCCACAGGGTTCAAGCTCGTTAAAAAATAAACTCGCCACTGAGCATAGTTTCTAAGGATTCAAGCTCATTAAAAAATGAATCCACCCTCAGTAAATAACCTTCATGATTGCCTTGCTATCAGCCTTTTGAGCCTCGGTTGTGTTCTTACCATCACCTCCATTCTTTTGGTCAATCATATGCTTCCACTTGATTTTTTACCCTTTTGAGGAACAAATGTGACGAGTGATTCTGTTATCCACTCTCTTTACACTGTCGTGTTTGAGAAGTTCCAAACTTACCTGGAACCAGTTGTTACTTGAAATCATCACTCGTTCCTCAAAAACGAGTCTCGTTTAAGCTCTTTTTAGTCTCATAAAATATGAAAAGATTGTCGAGCTACTAGCCTTTCCAGCTTGTTAAAGTAAGGGGAAGCACCATCCCTCCTCTACATTTTAATCTTTTTGGACCTGAGGGATCATTCCACAAAAACATTGAGCGCTTGTTTTATTTGGCTCACTAAAGCAATCGAAAAGTCATCCCTTTCATATTATTTTATACTTTTTTGGACTTAAGGGATTATGCCACAAAAAAGGACTGCTGGAGTTTCCTTTCCATTCGTTTTCAAACTCTATAGACATGAAAAGGACCAAGTTACCTTTGTCGTTAAACTCATTAAAACAATAGCGACAAACTTGTCTATCTGGACAAGAGTGAGTTTCACTGTTGCTAGGCTCGCTAAAAGATAGCGACAGGTTTGCCTAAAGGGAAAATTATAGAACAAGCATATGTTATCCTCCTCAAGCTTGACAAAAATAAAGAGGTACTGGTCAGCAATGATTGGGGAAAAAGGGAAGAAAACTTAAAGAACTTCATTGGTAGCAGGTTTCTCTTGAACATGACACTTTCACTCCATCACCATGATTGAGTTAGGTTGGGTTATTCCATTCACCGGCCACATCACCATTGGTCCTCCGTACCATCCATTTTTGGGGTTAACGCTACCAATCCATCTCAGTTTTGCCGATATGTTCAAGAAAAGTCATTCAGAGAATTTACCACCCAGCTAACGCCTCATCCACTGCAATACCTTCACTCTCCATTTTTCATGACTGCCATTCCTGAACCTTGTATCATCAGATTGTTTTCACCTACAGAAAATCATTTGCTTCGTTTCATGTCGTATATGTGGGATTCATTAAGGCCCTCCTACGATGGGTCACTTCTTGTCAACATCAGCTCATTATCCAAGAAGTTGACTTAGGAACAACCCTTTCAGTACTTTGAAGCTTGCATGCCTCAATGGCAAGT
>APFE030235687.1:53180-64523 GCA_000404065.3 Pinus taeda
GTGAAAGATTCACCATGACATTACAAGATAATATAATCCGGTGAGATATTCTCTAAAAAAATTATATATACATATTATATTATTGATAAAATATCCTCCCATTTTTCCTATGTATCATGGGGATTCACCCATTTATTATGCATATAAATTTAGTGTGGTTCCTAAAATTTTCCTTGACCAAGGTCCTCTTGCAATGGGCCACTTCTTGTCAACATCAACACATTATCCAGAAATTTGACATAGAAAGTTCATTTTAGTATGTTGGAGCTTGCATATCTCAATGGAAAGTTTCCTCGCTTTCAGCGACAGGTTCTCATCATTGGCCTTCAACCAAACAATTCTATGTGGCGTTAGACTTCAACCCTTTAATTCACATCACATAGATTGTATTTTAGTACCTTGAGAGGCATTATCATTATTGGTGGTTTGTCTCACATCTATTAATGACTTATATCATTGGTCGGTAATTAGATGGTGTCTACCATGTTTGACTCCAACTCATTTATTCACATGGATAGACTCGTAATATTGAGTGACGAGGTAGAAGACCCCAGATCTAGTTCCATCCATACAAGCTATGATTTGAAGATTCATTCAAGATTAAAAGGTATGATGCCTATGATCATTCATACAGTCATCCAAGCATGGTTCCACACTCTATCATCAATGGCAGGACTTCTTGATCATTTTACATGTATATTGGCTTATATTCTAAGTATGGGTGTGCCTCCCTCAACAACGATATTGTGATAATAATATGTATTGTAACAAATAATGATCTCTACCAATATATTCTTGATCTGGACTTATCACAAAATAAAGAATTTCAGTCCTTCGCAACTACTCCTGACTTTTTACTTTAGGGAGGGAATCTATTATAGGTCATTTTGTTCCATTCGCTCAAAAGGCCTAAAAACCAGATCAATCAACATCCTTAACACCATTTAATTATCCCTTTGCAAATACCTAAGCATTAATTCTAAAAAAAGTTTGAGTTTTTGGGTCAGTCAACAAAAAAATGATGTTTTTGGCTCCATCACACCTTACAGTTTAGTCCACTTGCAATGGTTGCAAGTTGCATAACTGAGAACCTACACTGAACAACATAGGTTGCTCTCCTTTGTAGGTGTGATGGTTCTTGAATTTCTAGAAAATAAAAAATATATAGGAAACTTCTCCTTCCAGAAGCTTCTAAGGCAGATTTAACCATTCACCATTGATAGAGATCTTGAATTCCTACCCTAGGGGTCTTATCTCTTATCTTTAGAGCTTATACTCCTTCATATGTAGATCTAAATCATAGATTGGTAAATCCTAAAATATCACTTTTACCTTATAAATTCATGACCTCCCATAGAGTCTGGGTTGGACTTTGGAGATTACTAGTTCGCTCATGCTACTACTTTGAGCTTAAGAGATCGTCGTCCATTAATGCATTAAGTTTGAGTTTGAAGGTTTGCTTTGTGGCAAGGAAGGACAAGGTAATTGGGGAGACATCTACAAAGTGAAGCATCTATAAATGGTTGTAACGCTGTCCTTCATTTATTAATACAAAAAACATTATGTTTTCCTATAATTGTGTCATGTTGATGCTTATGTATTTCAATGTCATTTGACTCATTGATTAGAGACATTAGTTTATGCTATGTGGATATTGCAGTTCTCTTTCTTGTTTTAGTCATTTTGTAGGTTACATTTATAGCACTTGGAGCTAGAGTTGGATCTTACAAGAAAGGAGAAGAGGAGGGCTTACTAAATATTATAGGTAGGTATTTCTTTCATATTATAGTTTCTCTAAGGAAAACATAAATATTTTTTTCCCATGTTGTTTCTTCATTAGACCACTAGATCTAGGGAGTTCACTTTTTTTCACAGAAGTGAATTTTCCATTTAACAATTATTATAGGACAAAACTGTGTATGGGATATTTAAATAGAGGTATTTCCATTGCATTAAAGTTTTGTGCCAAAAATATTCTAGCCTCCATGAATCTACCATGTTACTCATTACATGGATAAAAAAATATTTATAATATTTAAGAAAATCATTGCAATATCCCCACCAATAAATAGTTGACACTTCTAAGTATTAGCATATGTTTTAATCACTAAGCACAATATATGCATTTGCTACTTAGACAAGGGAATTTGCATTATATTAAAGTTATATGCAAGGAATATTTTAGCCTTCATGAAGCTGTCACATTACTCATTAGATGGAGAAATAACATTTACATAAGATTTAAGGGTGTTCACAAGGAGTTGAAGGATGATTTTGTGGTGATTGGGTGTCTAGGAGTAGGATCATGTTCTTTAAAACATGCATGTTCATGTTCCTATAACCTTGATGCTCCTAAATTGTAATGCATGTTGCAACATAGCTTGCCAACTTAATTTTTTAAGTACATGCACATGTTAAAAACACATGATTGCACATGTTACTATGAAAATTAATAAAAATATAGTGTTATTGGTTGTATTGTCCCACAATTATAAAACACATTTATGGATGTGGTGGAGTGATTTGAGGGGGCGTTGGAAGATCCTTTGAATGTTAATAGGGCACCAATGTTTACTCTTAAATTAATTAGTTCAGGGTATGTTAGCTAAATCTTTTCCATGGATAATTTTTTAAATAATAAAAACAAATGAAAATATATTTATTCCTCTTTAAATTCAAAAATTAAATCATATGGAGGGCACATCTCAACAAAAATTGAACCCACCTTCATTGAATGAAGATATATTGAACCCTAACCCAAAACCACTAAATGAAAACATTGAAAGTGATACAAGGCTTCAGTCATTAAGAACCCTAACACAAGATTTAAGAAACACTAAAGAATCCTAATGCCTCTTACTCACCACATCATTGGAGACCATTTTTTATTCTATTATTAATGAATGAGGCTAGTTATCTCATTTTTTTTATTATAGAGGAATTATATTTTAATATTATAGGATGGGTTTACATAGAAAACATATCAAAGATTAAACATTTCAAAATAATATTTTTCAACCTTGTTTATGAACCCAAAACTATAGCATAGCCTATAGGTACTAATAAACGCTTTTGCATGGACTGGTGCACCTACTAACCTATTGTGAACAATTGGGTGGATAGGTGGTTCATGGTGTTTTATAAATCTCCCTACAATAATAGGGGGTGCCATTGTATTTTCTTTGAAAAATATGGGATAATTTTATTTTAAGTCACCATGCCAACTACTTTAGCACTAGTAAATTCCAATGGGTGGTTTTAGTCTAAAAGGATCAATAAAATAATATACATGACCCATTGAGAGGGCCTTTCCCTCCTTAGGGGATACCTACAACCTCTTCCCAACATCCTCCCATTTCAAAAGAAAAGCATTAACCAAACTAAAACCTCTATTTCCACCTTAGCTTGTAGCTTATTGCAACATAGCATATACATCACATTATCTTGCCAAGAGGAATCATCATGAAATTGTGGGGGAGGGGTTTGGACTCAATTCCCTACAGTAGACTTTAAGTGAGGAGAAGCCACAGGGGAAAACTAGCGATTCTCATCCTCATTCATATGATCCTTATTGATGCTTAAGTAGTAGGAAAACTTGTTATAGGCTAATGGAGGCATCAAATCATCACTCTATGCTTCATCAATTATATATATGTAATTAGAAATGACTAGTTATTACACCGAGAGGTGCATTCTATAACCTAGTATGAGGGAGATGTGTTTCCTTCCACGCTAAACCCGAAGTTCAATTTTAAAACAAAAATAAAATACTTTTTAAATAAAAAAAAATTCGACTATACTAAAAAATTGAATATAAACATTTGGTTAGTTTTGATTAAAACCATTATAAAACATCAACTCCCACTCTCAATTCTCACTTGAATCGTTGTAGATATTACAATTGAGTATGAAGGAGATGTAAAAATATTTTAGTCCAACTATCAACCATAAATAAAATATTACAATATCTATATGAAGTCACATAATTTTATATCAACTTTAAAGTGATATAAATTTAATTAAAAGTTAAAAAATCTTATATTTTCATTTGAGTGTGAGGAAGATGTATAATTCCCATATTTCAGTACAAGACTTAAATAAAGTACTTGAATATCCATGTTAATTAATTTATTTCAATATCAACTTTTTATATATGTATACACACACAAACACACACACACATAGAGATAGATAAATTCAATTACTCCCTGATAAGAGAGTAAGAAAATGTAGATATGTAACTTATTCAATTCTTAGTATTAAAATTTATATATGTTATTTAAAATATATTAATAGTTCAAAAATAATGTAATGTAAATATAATATTTAACATGCAATGATTAAGTAATATTGACATGTATTGAAAAATATATTAATAATAAATAAAATATTTTAATATAAACAATGTGGTAGATAAACAAAATATTTCTCTGTCTATGTTAAATAAAATATCTCAATGCCCATTATATATAAAATATATATCGTTTAAATAAAAACCTATGCATATATTATATAAAGTAATTGAAAATAATAAATTAAGAGTGTTAAAACATTTCAAGTAGTCAATGTATTCTACATTTTGTGCCAATTATTTATATATCTATTCATCGCATTTTTCCTGAAATCCAGCAAAGAGTTTTTGGAATCACAAGTTTAATCTATGTATTTTACACAATCCAAGTTTCCAAGGTGATTTTAAAGGCATTAAATCCATTCACACATTCGAAAATGCTATTTAAACAATGAAAAATTACACATGCTATATATATGTGTTGAATCTAGAGAGAGCGAGAGAGAGAGAACCAATATAGATCCTTCTTAAACATCGATCTATCAAGGGCCAAGAGGGATCAAATATCTTGAGATGAAAACTTTTTTCATATTTTGCATTCTCAAAAAAGTTTGCATATCAAGATGTTTGATCCCTCTCAATTCTTGTTAGATCTGTGGTTAAGATGGATATATACTAGTATATATGGTTTATTATGTCATTATTTTATATATCTAATTATTGCATTTGTTTAGTTCCTATGGTTTGATAGTAGACCTTTGTTTCCTCAAGAAGTGATAGTTTCCACCATTGCACCTTGTTTTTTCGGTGTAGTTCCTTGAGACGGTATCTTCTAGCACTTGCTGTATGCATATTCTACACCTTCGCCTCTCCTCAGGCACTTCTCTTAGGAGATTTACTAACGCCTCTTTTGCAGCCTTACTCTAAAAGTAGTTCCTTGAGACGGTTTCTTCTAACACTTGCTGTGCGCATCTCTTGCACCTTGGCCTCTCCTCAGGCATTTCTGTCAGCAACTTTACTAACCCCTCTTTTGCAGCCTTATTGATACTTAGAAGAAGATATCAAGTGAAAAACTCAACTTAGAGTAAAAAGGTGTGAAAAGATTTTATTAACTCAAAACAGAAACTTACAGAGCATTACAATATGAAAACAAGAAATATCAGAGTTTTGAAGCACTCAGTTAAACAACGCGTGCTTGTCTTCTGCCGATTTCTTATTTTATAGACTCCTTTTTTTTTTTGGACATGATACAAAGTGGAAATAATTGAGGGTCATGTTGGTATTTCCATAGTCTGACGATGTCTACTCAATATTTCAATACAATAATTCAAAAGCACACTAAGGACAATAATTCAAAGTGGAAATATTTGAGGGTTCTGTCGGCATTTCCATAGTTCGACGGTGTCTACTCAATATTCTAGTACAATAATTCAAACTTTCAACTATTTACAAAGAATCTAAGGATTATCACCATGGTCCCTTAGGGTTGCAGTCTGAGTCATAATCATTGAACTCGTCAGAAGATTGATTCTCTTGTAGATATGCTTCCTCCATTATCTTTAGATATTTTTCTTCACAGTCTGGCTCGGTGGGGTCTTAAGCATCTTGGTACACATCTAAAAAAAAATGTGCTTTCCTTTTGAAGATGATGTTGCTGTAGATACTATAGCTGATTTAGAGGACTATCCTACTTCCAACTTTATTCGATCTTTGTAGGGATAATGGCTTTGGTAGGGTGACTTGAATGGGTCATCTTTCTTTCTCCATCTATTGATGTAAGATGTAGGATTTATCTCAATATCTAAGAAAGAATCTTTATTTGCTTTTGAGAAGTTGTCGTCTGTAGCACTGGTAGTTCTATTCCATTCAATAATTCACATTTAAAAATCTGGAACATACTAGTAGCTGTTTCGATGGTGTGCTGTACCCAGATTTTGTAGTGATCACTAACACCTTCCTCTTCTTGCCATCCAAACTCAAAATTAAATGTTATGCATACCCTGGTTGATAATAACAAACTAATCAGACATATAGTATCTGTAGTCCAATTTCCTGAACTTACTCCAATTGTGATTAGTGCCTTTTGATTCACAAAAAACTTTAAAATAGGATGCTTCCCTTGCGATTCGGTCAATTTTTTGATAATATGAATTTTTTTAGCCAATTTTTGCATGAGAAATTATTTTAACCACCCTAGAACTCTGTTTACTTCATCCTTATTTTCTACAAATGTGGAAATTTCTGAAAACTGATTTGCAAAAACCTGTGAAAAGGGATTTGGCTCAATAACATTCCTTATTTCTGGGCTATTAAAATCCCATGGTGTAGAAAAGATTTTAATATACTGCAGAGTTCTTTCTACACATTGAGATTGTCTTTCAACCTATTTCTTCTTGTAGTAACTGTTCTTGATATCCCAATCTACAAAGGGTTTGAAGATTTCATACTGAGGAAAAGTATCTGAATGCATATAATCTGGATCTCTTATTTGTAGATATGATGCTTCCATTTCCTCAAATAGATCTGTTATTCTTAAGGTCTGTAAAAATTGACCAACTTCTATCTTGATGTTAAGGTCCATCATCTTAGCACTTGTGAAGATTTCAAGTGCAAAATCAATACAACCAATCATTTGATAAATATTTTAAAATTTGCAAGGCCCAAATCATAGACTGAGTAGACTGTATGGACCATAAATCATCAAGTGTTCTGAAATATAATTTGACTTTCATATTTGGTAAAGAGTATGCTTTTACCAATTCAGGATCCAATCCAAGAAGTGTGCCAATATTCTTTGATTGCAAGGCTTGAAATTTTTGAATCCACTGGTTTCTTCGAAGCCTGAGTCCAATTACCTTTTTTATTTCTAGACAAAGATCTTCAACATGCTTCTCGAGAATTTTGAACCTTTTTGCCAAAGTGACAAGATTGTCCAGTTGATATGGAATATCAAAAATGCTTCCTCTGACTTCTGTCTGGCTGCTGCAATTCTATGAGCTTTATTCATTTCCCTGGTAAGAGCGTCGACAATATAGTTAGAATTTCTAGGAATCCATTCTACATCAAAATCATATTTCTGGAACCAAATTTTCCATGATAATAATCTTCCTCTTGCCATTTGTCTTGATAATTTTGCTAACAAGAAATATTTAAAATTCATTGAGTTATTCCTAATCAAGAATTTCCTTGGCACAAGATACAATTCAAATTTTTGAATGCCATTAAATATTGCAAGAGTTCCTTTTTCAATAGAAAAATAATTTTTCTGATTGGGGAGGAATTCTCCTGATGCATAGGCGCATAATTCTTCTTCTTTGTTTTCCTCCTTTCTTTCAAAAAGAACAGCTACCCAAAAATCATCTGAGGCATCTATTTGTAAAATTAACAATCCTTCTCCTGGAGGCTACAATTTTGGCAGGGACTTACATTCTTCTTTGAGATTTTTGACAGCGACAGTGGCTTGACTAGACCAACTTGATTTTAAATGCTTTCAAATAGGATTAGTTTTTTCAGATAGCCTGGGAATGTATTTATGAATATAGTTTTAAACACCCAAAAATCTCTAAATCATTTTGGTATCTTTGAGTTCATCAGGGAACTCAGCAAGCTTTGTTAGCACATGCAGTTGCATCTGTATATGTCCATCGATTACATGAATTCCAAGGAAATCAATATCATTTTGGAATAACACCATTTTATTTTCTGAGAGGACAGTACCATGAGCTTGAACTTCTTGAAAAAATATTTCTAGATAAGCCAAATGTGTTTGTAAATCTGGACTATGGATTAAAATATCATCAATGTAAGTTATGATAAAATCATACTTACCAAATATAAAATCCATTCTTTTCTAGAAGAAAGTAGGAGCATTCTTTAATCCAAATGGAACAACTCTCCATTGGAAAAGTCCTGCAGGGCATGTGAATGCTATCTTATGTCTGTTTGCTTCTTCAAGATGAATATGGTAATAACCAGATTCCATATGAAATTTACTGGAGATTTTGCTCTTCTGAATTTTCTGCATTATTACTTCTTGACGAGGTAAAGGATAATGAAAGCTTTGAGTGACTGCATTCACTGGTTTGTAATTAATTACCATTCTTGCTTTACCTCGAACTATTTCGAAATGATTGCGAACCAAAAATGAAGAACATGAATAATGGGAAACACTCAGTTCAATCAATCTCAACTCCAACAATTCTTCAATCTGCTTTTTGATTTCTTGTTCATCAAAAGGAGTACAAGGAATTAACTTACCTTTCACTCTGTTGGATACCTATACCAATAGGTTTCATATTTCATGATTGGCAAAATAAGTGCCAAATATGATCCATTCTTTGCTGTCACAAAGGTTCCATATTTAAAAGAAAAGAAGGTGTATATAGGCCTACATTTTCACAAAAGTTTATGGATGACCCAACAGTCTAATCTGGATCATGCCATGTTTTCAATTTATGTTGTAGAATAGAGAAAGAAATCTGTCCAAACTATTTAATCTTGGCAGATCAATAACCAGGTAGAGAAACTAAGGTGCCCAACTGTTTAATCTGGGGCCTTGGAAGGAATAAGGGTAGTATTAGATAGGAAATGAAAGCAAAAGCCAATGTAAAAGAAAAGGGCACACAAAGGGTTTGAAAGTCCAAGTGCACCCTCTAAGAAGGAATAAAATGTTAGGAGAACTAGTTGGGTAGGTAGAGGGGGTTGCAGAAATGGTGTCTCTTTCAAGACCAAAGTTGCTAAAGCATCTACAGGAAAAGCAACACACTGGAGCATGACTAACTTCCCTGTGTTCATTTGTATATCACTTATTACTAACACCCTTTCCCAAGCTGTACAGAGCACAAAAGTTTATATTTTTGTCATGTTCTTATGGCCTTAAAAGCCACATTTCTTGTGCAAAAATCTTTTCATTTTGATCTACTCTTGATTCCAAGTTATTTTCAAAGAAAACTTGGATATACTGGTCCTTATCCATATGTTCCCTCCGCATTGATAACTAACTCTACTATTTTAGCTCCCTATACTCCACTATCCCTATTTATTATAAACACCATGGTGTATAAACCCCACAATGTATAAATATCCCCTCCTTGGCACTATAGCCATAATGTTCACTCCCTGGGAATTGAATTAACACCTGGTTAAGGTCAAGAACCCATGTTCCACATTTTTCTCCATCTCAATCCTTTTTCCTACCCAATTGATCCATTTTTGCCTAAAAAGAATCCTTGAAGAGCACCTCTTTAATCCCTTAAAACCATCCAAGGGCGGAAACATTATGAAAATGTATTTATCTTGCCTCATCCCAAGGTCGAGAGCCAGTTTTTCGGTTTTTGCTGTATAAATTCCATCGGACCCCTCTTTCCTATAGTTCTACCTTCATAAAATTTTGCACACAAATATCGCACAAACTCCGCAATTTGCACCATTTTCTAATGTTGGCCGACCGAATTACATTTTGCAAATAAAACTATAAAAAACCATTGAAATCATTGGTCACATGGAGGGTCCCGCCGTCGCGTTTGCCGAGAAATATAATTGTTTAAGGCCCGCCCACTCACTACTACAGCCCGTGCAACTAGTCCGCTCGATGATCGTTCGATGGTGGCCTTCCCAGATCTACGGTTGGCAGCGATTTTGGGAAAACCCGACGTATGACAGTTAACAAAAGCAGAAGTTATCACCCGTGCAGCTCCGTCACCCGACAGCCGTCAGATCGCGCGCCTGCGGATCAACGGCTCACATCCATATCGGAGGACCCGCAACGTCTGACAGATACCTTCCGATATCTGTCAGACGCTTACGTCATGCGGGGACAGATGTCGCGTCCAAGTTCCATCGGAGCCCCCTCTGACAGATTCCTTGCCGTGCAGGAGGGGGCCCGATATGGTGACACCTGTCCTGCCCACATCCCCGTCCTGCTGTCGCGCACGTCATCACCACGTCTGCCCACCTCGTTCCTCATTCACCCACCTGGCCGCCACCTCATCGCCCCCGTGGACCGGTCTTTGGCTGCCACGTCACCCGATGACGTCCTGCTGACGTCATCCAACCCGGTCCCCCATGCTGACGTCATCCAAAAAGCACGCCAATAAAGGAAAAAAGCCATATTTTTGCCGTTTTTTCGCAATTTTGTCATTTTTCTGGGAAAAGCACTGCTCTGCTGTCTGCATGCATTCCACGACGACCGTTCTACCAGCTAGCCCACGACCATTTTCAAAGAGTCCAGAGTGCTAACCTAGCTGATGCTTCATCCCAAGCCATTGTTTAAACAGGTATTTCACACTTCGTCTTCTCTCGAGCTGGGTTTTTCATGATTTTTGGTAAAATCCACCATAAACAGTGATTAGAGTGAAATTCGACCGGTAAACTAACTATATCCTTCCTTTGTCGAACCGTTTAAGATTGAATTGCTGTGGCAGAAACCTTCTTTAGCTTCAAACACTGTCAAAAACCCTACCCTGTTCACGCAATCGTAAACTCACTGCATTGTTCCCAAAATTGTGCAAGGAGGTCTGCCATTCTGCATAAAGGCCTTCTCAGAAAGCTCAGCACCGTTATATTTGACTGTGCACCAACCCTATTAGCTTCGGTCCCTCTAAATTTCACTGTATCAGTTAGCAGACCCGGCATTTCAAGAAATACTTGGATCAGATATGTATACCCCTGTAGTCCTTAATGTTACTCCTTTGAATGCTCCTCAGAGAGAGCTAGACTGGCAAGATTTGGCAGACCTAGACTACCAAATCTCGGAAGTCTGCCGATCCAGATGTACATTTCATATTCACCTGCTAAATGAGTTCAGGGCTAGGCACAGAGATGGAACAGACATCCTAGGCATTTGGGAGTCTTCCCTCCCAACTTTTAAAATGCCCCAAGTCACACAGTTCCCTGACCTCATCTACTTGTGTGCCAGTTGTTATGATCCAATACAGAGGGCTGTAATGAATCCCCAAGGCGAAGTTGTATTCTATACCACCCCTCAGGCCATCAGGGATATGGTTCAATTCAAAGCCCAAAGGAAACTGGTTCCTTTATCCCTGCTGGACTTA
>APFE030235694.1:0-11748 GCA_000404065.3 Pinus taeda
TTTGGGAGGTGGGAAATGGGGACAAAGCACTCTTTTGGGAAGATGCCTGGAAACGAAGGCCAGATCTTGTCAATGATCAATTCAGATAGATTCAGATAGGTATGAAAAATAAGGGCAAGAACAGGGCCGACCAATACTGGAAACCAAGTAATGGAAGTGACAACTAGAGGAAATGGTTAGACGAAAAATATTGGGAACCCCCACCTAACCTTCTGGAGTGGTAGGAGCTCTCGAGCAAACACCAGAAAAGAAAAATTCAAGTTGAAACCATTGATGGCAAGATCAGATGGGGAAAGAATCCAGCTGGGCACTTCAACTTAAAGGAGTCTTACACCTACACTGCACTCCATGAACAACGTTAGACGAAGCGAAAATGGCAGACACAGTGGGAAAGGAAATACTAGCCAAAAATCACCCATTTCTATGGCTCATCATGCACAAAAAAATTCTAACCTAGGACAACTTAAGGAAGAAAGGGTTCATTGGTCCCTCTAGATGCAATATTTGTGAGCGAAGGGAAGTAGCAACTAACCATTTGCTCAGCGAGTGCCCCTTCGCGAACAAGCTGTGGAATTGGGTCTATTTAGTTTTCAAGGTTTCGAATAGGGATATCTCCTCCATCCTCAATACCATGGAGAATTGGAGATCGTCCCTATCCCCTAATCCTTTGGTGAATAGAGCTTTGAACCTTATACTAGGTATAATTTGGCAGGTTGTGTGGAAAGAGAGGAATGTAAGAATTTTCAGAGGAATCCACAATCAGGAAGAGGTTATTCTATCCATAGTCAAGAAAACTATCGGAGAAATGGTTGCTTCTTACACTCTTCAATTCCCCAATGACCCTCCCAGCAGTTTAGAACTGTGTATTCTTACCCTCCTGGATCTTCATCTCACCCAGTACTCCAAGCCCTCAAAACTTTCCCGAAATCGGGGAAATACAGACCACTAGTCTCCCCTCGAGATAGGCACTCTCAAACTAAACTATGACGGGGTAGTGAAAGGTAACCTAGGTAGAGCAGGCTTTGGGGGTGTCCTCTAGAACTCGCATGGGGAAATATTATGGATCTATGCGAGCAATCTTGGTAACACCACCAACAACGGAGTGGAATTACAGGCCCTAGAACATGGGATGGCCATTGCCAAACTCCACAACTTTAGACCCCTCATCATTGAAGAGAACTTGACGTTGGAAATTCAGGCTAGTCACAAATTACAACAAAGCATGGAAGCTGCGAGGGTGTTAGACAACTGGTGCCTAAACAGAATCCTCCAACAATAAAAGTCTACATAAAGAGGGTGAGCAGGCTTCATTTCCAAGATGTCAAGTGCAATGGGAATAGCTTGGTTGATAGACTAGCAAATGAAGGTACAGTGGGAAAATATCATCTATGTTAGCTGGCCTAGATTATCTTGGAGAACAATAGGCTAGGTCAATAATGTGAGACCATCAATGAAAAGGAAAATGAGAATCACTGGCACTAATTTCTTTGAGATCTCTAGTCTAAAAATTATGACAACAGTTGCTCGACCAGAGGTAGTACTAAGGGAAATCTACCTCGTGCCGCAATCCCAATGACAACCGTGCCAAAGGAGCTATCAGAAGATTTGTATCCCCTCTGGGGTGTCGTTCATCTTTCCTATCATCCTCTTTTCACACAACCTCCCTCACCTATCTCTGCTACCTCCCACAACCCACATTATCCCCTCCCCTTGATGCTCTCAAGTCCCTATGTATACCTCCTCACACCTTCTCCTCCCTGTCACCTTGATTGCTCTTGCCCCTTGCTTCTCCCGGTTCCCTTTCACTGTCAGCCTGTTGATCTCCCATCCCTCTTTCATGTCACCTAATCATGGTTCAAGCCCGAATCCCAGTCATGGTCGAGGCTGTAGCCGTGGCACCTCCCATTGGAACAACCTGGGTTCTTAGCCCATCGCAAGAGACAAGTCTTTTACTAGGAGAGTTTCCCTAAATTATTCCATAGTTGTTAACCCTAAAACACAGGAATAGATTTCTAACCTGGAAGCTCTGGCAAGGGTCCTTAGACAAGGGGTGTCCTTGGAAGAAGTTGTAGAGGAATTTGTGTGGATCCCTAACCCAAGTCTCACTAGGGCCAGGGATAATCTCTATACTCACGTAATCAACCTCTCATGGCAGATGAAAACACTCATCAGTCTAGCAATGCAGGAGGAGGTTGAAATATCCAAGGAAGTGGAAGAGAAAATTGACAAGCTTATGGACAAGTTTGTCGTCTATGTGGAATCAGTCCACCATTGTCGCTTCATCACCAAAGATTCTTTGCATTACACTATGTTGAAGAAATGGGCTACCAAGGGGATCCTCTCACTAGTCAAAGGCTCCCCCAGCATAAAAAAGGAGGAAGTTGGTGCTTCCTCCAATCATCCAATGGCCACAGTCACACAGGAAGGTAGCACTTAAGAGCTTCCCATCAGCCTGGATGATGACCCTACAGAAGGAAATCCTTAATGTCTGCAACATACCCCTTTTTTGAAATGTTACTCTCTCTGGCTCTCAGTCATCGAAGAGCTCTTATTTGTAGGCACTGTATAGGCAATAATTTTTTTTGGGATAGTTGTATTATCTTCACTGTCACCCCTCCCTTTGAACACATGGGAGATAGTATCACCATGACTCTTCATAATTTTATCACAAAACTCATAATTCTTTTTTTTTGCAAGCTTCAATCTAAATCCATTCCATCGGAATCCAGGAAGGCTTGTGTAGTTAGCTCTTGTGTTGGAGAGTTTTTCTCTCACAATCCAGCCTTTTGTAAATACAATTTTCATGCAGTAATATATTCAATCTTATTCACACAAAAAAAAAATCTACACATAGGAAGGCTAGACATCTTCATGAAATGTTGTGTAGCCCTAATTTCTGGACATTTATGTATACTTGTTGGTCCTCTAGATCTTCTTCGAAGCTATTTTCTAAAAAATCTTTGTTTACTTTCTGCCATATAAGATTTGATTTCCTGATCCACATACAGTGGAGCGTCTAAATATAATGGAAAGTTTACTAGCATACTATCAACTACTTCTCTGATACCTCTTTTTGTGGTTTCTTTTGAGGCAACTCTCTTAGGTGCCATGATAATAGTGACTACTGGAGAGAAATGCTCAACAACTTTTGTACTTGCAGGATGGAAAAGGCACTCGTGGCAAGGATAAATTAGCTTTTGTAAATCCACTTTCAAAGAAAGATCAGGCAACAAAATAGTGCACTGATGTGAGAGATTTTTCAATTTTCATGAGCAAGGGAGGGAGGTTGGCTAAGGGAATTACGCACTGTGTAGTATCAGTAGCCAGTGATGCATTCTGAGGCTTGAGACTGTGGAATGCGACTGTCAGCCTAGGTAGTGGCAGGAAAAGGTTGTGCATTACGCAGTCTTAGTGGCCAAGGTGGCAGGATTGAGCCATGGGACTACGCAATGTGCATTTGGGCTAGCATGTACTATGCATTTCGTAGTCTCGGAGGCCAAGCTCTCAACTTTAGCCTTGGACTTGTGCAATTCCTAGCTAGGCAAGGCAATGTATGGCCAATTGAAGTGCATATCTGCCTGGTGAGGGTGTAGGAAACAAGCATATCTAAGTGATAATGCAAGTTAAAGTATGTATATGACTAAGTATGGATAGATCAATGTGAATCTAGTGTAGAAACTAAAAAATGGAAGGGAAAACAAATATGCAAGGAGAGTCACCGAAATGACGATCAATAGTGTGAAAAAACAAGAAAACTGATGCAACACTTCTGAAAGGCAGACAAAAAATTGAATCAACGCTTCTACAAGCTAATATAAACTAAAACACTAGCAACCATGAAGAGAAACAAGAAAAAAATCACTCACATAAGAAAAACAACAAAAAGCGACAGAAAACATGACAAAAGATGAAAAAAGAAAAAATTACCCAGAAAAGCAATGCAAACTCCACCGAAGGCTCCTTGATCTCCATAGGAATGCTATATATCCAATATCGAAAGTACAATCGAGTTCTAGAGGCATAAATTTAATAGATTTTGGCAGTTTGGGGTTTATGACGCGCATGCCTAAAATCAAGGAAAAAGTGACACTTGACGGAAATTTCTAAAAATAGGGACTCTTCCACCTTCAGGAAACTGATGATGAATCCCTATTTTCTAGGGATTTCTTTTTCTCTTTTTGATTTTTTTTCTTTTTTTTCTTTCTCAGGAAACTTTCCATGCACACTACTAAGGAATATTGCATAATTTTGGTGAACTGGGAATCTTTCCTAGTTAGTGCATTATGCAGTTTCTACGCACAAGGGATGGATTGTGCATTTTATGAGCTTAATTATGGGCTTCCATCCATGACTATGCAATTCTCAAGCTCAAGGTTGATCTTCCATTCTAGATTGCACAGTTTCCATCAACAGGGCTCACTTTCCTTCCAAGATTGTGTAGTTTCTGGAGGCAAGCACAAGACTACTCCAAGGTTAATTGGGAAGATTAGCTTGTGACTAAAAAAGATCAGATAAGTATGAAAACAAGCAAACATAAGCACAAATGGAAAGAATAAGTTTTGCTCAAATCATGAATACTTGAAGATAGTCAAAGATGAGCTCATGTAAATAGAAGGGAAGGCTCCAAAATCAAAGCATAAGCAAAATTTTGGAGGGTGGTTGTAGCAGCTACAACACTTGGATACACACTTGTAGAACTACAACTCTTTGTATGGGTCTTGTATCATGTAAAAAAGGTCTAACCCTTCAGTAAGTATTGTTCACTTCATTCATTACCGTAGCTTCTTCACTTAGATTGTGTTAAAAATATAGTCCCTACCATTCTCTTCATAGGCGACACACTTAACCAAGCCAAGTCAAACTAAGTTGTTTTTATTGGGGATGAGGAGTATATAGATAGACAAGTGAAAACAATGGTCAAAGTCTTATTTTTCATCTCTGGTATTTCTTTGCTACCAGCAAGCCTGAACAGTACCCCAACAGAGTCACTTTAGGAACACAAGCATTGCTCTACTGCCAGTGAGCATGGACACTACCCCAACAAAGTTTCTTGCTTCACCTCTCTGTGTAGGAAGCCTTTATCTTCTTTCGCCTTTATTTTTTTTTTCATTTTTTCATTTTGTTCAAAGAACTTTGCATAGTCAATTATTTATTTAGTGAGGTGGAAGAGGGTTCATGACTTATTGAGACAAAAATAGGTTGTCCCTTCGGAGAAGGATATTTATATACCTCTGACACACTTATAAAGGTTTTCCTCCCCTCCTTACTCTACTCTACTTAGCTGACAAGGATTAATCGAAAATAAAAGATTGATTAGAGTAGGTGGTGCTAGTTATAGGTTCAAGCATCGTGATAGCACTATGTTTTTTTTTTAAAGAACGTATTTCCCATCAAAGTATCGTCAACTAAAAGATGCAAGATTCACGCAAAGAGGGGGAATAAACAGCTAACCAAACATTGATAGTAGCACAACTTCCTCATGAAATTCACCACAATTGCTTAAGAAAGAAAACACTACCTCATGCGAAATCTATTCTACAACTAAAAAGAAATGAAAAGAAAAGAGTGGAGCGGAATGTAAACTAAAACAAAACAAAATAGGGAAGAAAAAAAACAAATGAAAACAAACAACTACTCCTACTCTTAACCTAACACAGAATAGGATAGACTTACGCAAAATGAAAATTCTAGTGTAACCATGGATGCATCGACTGAGCTATAGGAGCGAGGGACTTCATGTCAAGAAAGATATTCAATAATAACAACAAACAAAAAAGATAAGTAAATATACACGAAAATGTTCAAAGCTTGAAGATGCATGCAAAAAAGTAAGAAAGAAAAGTGCATGCGAAGCATTCTCTGGATGCACTATGGTGTTCAGACACACTGCGACTCAAAGACATGCTAGAACAAACTTTCAAACTTTCAAACTGGGAAAACATGAAGAAAGAAGAAAACTTGCATTTTTCAATAGTGATCTCCAGGTGACTCCTCCAATGACTGAGTGATAGGATTGTGAAATACAGATGTGTTACACAGTATTTTGTCACACCTCCTACACTTCCCTTCGACATACCTCGAAGTGCCCAAAACATGACCATTATGTAGTGTACTCATTGATATATGCAGCTCAGATCCTTCCTAAGACATTCATTGGAAAATTCCTTGACCTTTCCCTAAAAGAAATAGCTTTAAAACACTAATTTGAGAATCATCGCGCTTATGAGACTAAAAACAATGATGATCACCTGTTTCACTGCACTTGACCCGCGATGGCATCACTCTGTTCACTTGTATACTTACGAAAATCCCAAAAAGGAAATTTTCCCAAAGAGGTTGAGAAGCTTCGTGACCTAGAAGCTTCGAGAGCAGTAAGATGGAGGTTGTTTGGCATAGATGAGGTTGAATTCTCCCAACTTTGCCTCTTGGTCTTATCCCTATGAGTTACCTCCTTGAGATAAGGGCCTAATCCTATCTTTGGAGAGTTCCTAACTCCCTTTCCCAACCTATTTATTCATCCTCTCCCATTCCCAAATGGTTGGTCTATGTCTATCTGCACCTTTATGCTAAGATTGTCCCTATATGTTACTCATTTGGCTTGGAGAAGGAGTGCTTGGAGAGCTTAGCTTGGACTTGGAATATATTCATTCAAGGAGAGAATATCAACATCAAGGCTTGGTTGTATGCTTCCCTTTATTTTCTATTAATATACAACTCCTGGTTCATTTTCCCTAAATGTGTATGTTCATGTATCATTTAGCTTAACATTCCTTGATTAGTTAAGTAGGTTTCTTTTGAATATGCTATTAGTATTTGCATGCCATGTTGTGTCTTGATCTCTTGTGCAAGTGCATAAACACTGAGAGCAGCAGGAACGAGCTCGTGACACAAGTGATTCAAGGTCTTCAACAAAGGAGATCGAAATAGCATCAGAACGAGGTAGGCCATCATCTTCATCTCTCTTTTCAATTGAAACTTAGGAAAGTGTATAGTAGATTGTCACTTCGATTGCTAGACCCACTCATTGGCTAGAGGGATCGTCTCTTTCCAGAAAGAGGATTTACCTAGACAACAAGATGGAGGATGCAAAAATTGTGAAACATAATGATTTTCAATTTGTGTGGCAGAGTGATGAGGAGCCTCGAAAGATACGTCATTATTCTGATTGAAATTGGAACTAGCCTCAAGGCTACGAGGACTTGACATAACCATCAGCCGGGGATGAAGTGCCTCAACAACTTGGGAAAGTTCAAAATCATCATAAAATAAATCATCAAAGACCGATGACTTAGAAAAATCAACAACGAAAAAGTTAGAATTGTGACCAGATGAATGGGTGAAAATATCATGACAACCATGATTAAAAAGTTCAAGTTCATAAATAGAGGCATCCTCATGATATGACAAATCATAAAGAGGGGAAGATCAGAAACAAGAAATTTCAGCCTCTATTTCTTTAGAATGATGAGATGGTGGATTGGGAAGATCAAGAAGAGAATATTTTTCCTTTCTGCATCCGACTAAAAACTGGACATCCCATGAGTTCTGAGAGTGGTAGGAAGTAATAATATCATCAAAATGGAATTCTTCCCGAGATTCAACAGGAATAAAAAATTTGCAGAAAATGTCGAGATAATGAGGGAGAGGTCCAGAAGGAAAATAAAGTTAGAAATAATGGAGAAATGGTTATGTGGTTGTAACGCATCTTCTTAGTTTAGGAGTAGTTCCTAGAATTTAGGAGTTGTTTAAAACTACCTATTTTTCAGTCATGTATTTAATATGTAATATTCATTCGTCTCCTCCTTGTTTGAGTGTAGTCTCCAGGTGATGTACACACCTGTGAGCTGCAACTCCTTCTTTTAATTCAAAGTTTGATTTTTATCTTGGTATCAGAGCTTAGGGTAGACGTAGCCTTAAATTTTTTTTTTGAGGATGTATCATTAGTTGCACATCTGTAGTGATAAGGAGTGCATGTAAAGCTATCTGTGGATTGGCACTCTTTTTTAGCAGAAAAGCGAGCCAATTGGCCATTGGAGCTCTTTTTTAGTAGAAAGTCGCGCCAGTTGGCGCTCTTTTGAGCCTGAAAAGAGTGCCAGAAAAGAAACAACTGAATTGCTGCCGAACCGTGCCTGTTAAGCGCGCCAATTTTCGTGCACTTCGTGAATTTTTCTTTTCCGCAATTGGCGCAGATTTGTAGCTGTTAAAAGCGCCATAGAGCCAACCTCTTTCTTTCTGGAAATTTGCAATTTTTTGTTGCAAATCAGGAGTTTCCCGGTGGTGGCACGTGGGGTTTTGCTCGGTGGCAGCAGATTTGATTTGCCCGGTAGTGGCGAATTGAGGATCCTTGATCAGCTCGGAGGTAGCAGATTGAATCTGCCCGATGGTGGCGAATTGAGGTTCCGTGATCTGCTCGGTGGTAGCAGATCGGACCAGCTCGGTGGTGGCGAATTAGAGCTCTGTGATCTGTTTGGTGGAAGCAAATCAATTTTTTTTTTGCCCGGTGGTGGCGCAGTGTAGCTCCTCAATCTGTTCGGTGGAAGTAGATCGCCTTTGCCCGGTGGTGCCGTGTTGGAGCTTGTTTGTTGATCTGTTCGGTGGTAGCAGATCGGTTTTTCCCGGTGGTGGCATAGTCAAGTCTGTGATCTGCTCAGTGGCAACAGATCGGACTTGCCCGGTGGTGGCCAATTGGAGTGTTCAGTTGGGCGAAAATGAACAACAACTTGGAATCATACCTCCACGAGTCTGGCAAGCTCGATGGAACAAACTTCTCTAACTGGAAGTTCAAAATGCAAACTTTACTGGAGAGTGCGAATGCATGGTTGATCGTCTTGGGAAATGAGCAGAGAATTGGAGCATCGGCACAAGAACAAGATTGGGATAAGAGAGAAACAAAGGCGAAAGTCATACTGAAGATGTCTGTCAAAGACAACATTATCCCCCATATCAGAGATTGCAAGTCGGTCGCAAATATATGGAACACAATCAAGAATCTGTACGAGACACATAACACAAATCATGTTCTGGAACTCAAGGGAAAATTGTTTGCATTAAAGATGGATGAGAATGAATCCGATGGTGGATTCATGGCTAGAGTCAAGGATCTGAGAGACAAATTGGGAGCCATTGGAGAGAAGGTATCAGATTCACATCTGGTTACACTTACACTGAACAGAATGACCGATGAATATCAGACATTCATCTCAAGGTTGTCAGCGAGAGAGAAAGCCCCCTCGTTTGATGAGCTGACATTGATTCTTCTCCAGGAGGAGGAACGAAGACAGAATCTGAAAACTCAGAGCAATGACTTAGCTCTGATGGCGAAGAGGTGACAGTACAGAGGAAAGCAGCACCAGCACCAACATCAGCATCGGCAACTGCAGCAGCAGCAGCAGAAAGGGGCCAACTCTTTTCAAAAGAAATCATTCAGAGGTATGACTGATAATTATGTTAAGAGATGTTTTTACTGTGGGAAGCCTGGCCACCAGATTAAAGAATGCTATAAGAGGCAGGCGGATGAAAGAAAAGGAAAATAGAGGAAACATCAGGGGTGTTTTGCTGGAGAAGAGGATGACCACAGCCACGATCTTCGATTATTCACAGTCGACTGTGCACTTTCAGCATCAAAAGGAGATGAGGATAATATATGGTATGTCGATTCTGGCGCATCCTCGCATATGACCAGTAAGAAAGATTGTTTTGAGTTTCTTGAAGAGTCTGCATGTGGATCAAAAATTTACTTAGGAGATGACAGTGGGTATGAGATCAAAGGTTGTGGGGATATTCCTATGAAGCTACCTAGTGGCGACATCAAACATCTCAAAAATGTTTTATATGTTCTAGGAATTAAAAATAATTTGATCTCTGTCTCTATGATAACATACCAGGACATGCAGGTGCAATTCTTCAAGAATGGATGTGTCATTCAGGATAGCTAATTAGAGACAGTTGCAACAGGAGTACGCCTGGGGAATTTGTACAGACTGGATGCAAGGAGCATGCCACGACAAGCAATGGTTGCAACAACATCAACAGCTGAAAATCTCTGGCATCAGTGATTTGGACATCTCAATTTACAAGATCTCATCTTACTCAAAAAGAAAGGTATGGTCGATGGTCTTTCTGCTTTACATAATATCAAATTGGAATGTGATGGATGTGCATTAGGGAAGATGCATAGAGATGAATTCCCTTTGCATGTTAACAGAAGAGAAAGAGACATCCTAGAACTAGTGCATTCAGATATTTGTGGACCTATCCAGACTAGGTCTTTAGGAGGTGCATACTACTTTCTACTATTTACAGATGACTGCACTAGGTTCTCTTGGGTATATTTTTTAAGAAAAAAGAGTCAAGCTTTCCGATACTTTAAAGAATTAAAATCTATGATAGAGAACCAAACAGGAAAGAAGATAAAGATTCTCCGCTCGGATCAAGGGGGAGAATACAGGTTATGTGAGTTCATGAACTTCTGCAAGCAGCATCGGATTATACAACAATTCACAGTGCCACACACTGCACTGCAGAATGGAGTAGCAGAACGCAAGAACAGGACCCTTGTGGAGTGCGCGAGAAGTATGCTTCAAGGTAGAGGTATATCAAATGGTCTTTGGGCAGAAGCCATTAATACTGTTGTTTATTTAATGAATAGGAGTCCTACTAAATGTCTAGGCTTCAAAACCCCCTTTGAAGCATTGTTTGGACTCAAACCAGTAGTTAGTCATCTAAGAATATTTGGATCTAAAGCTTATGCTCATATACCAAAAGCAGATAGAAAGAAGTTAGACCCCAAAGCCTTGAAATGTATATTTGTAGGATATGGCACAGAGTATAAGGCATACAAGTTATATAATCCTGGGACTCATAAAGTTTTTGCGAGAAAAGATGTTGTCTTTCATGAACAGACTGAAGATGGAAAGGAAGACTCTAGCAATGACAACCACATTCCATTGTTGATAGAGATGAACAGTGATGAAGATGAAGAGTAGGAGCAGGAGCAGAAACAGGAAGAAGTAGAACCAGATAGTGTAATAAATGATGATGCAAGCCCGGAAAGTCCTGAAACAGATAGAGTTGAGGTAAGTCCTCTACCTAGAAGATTAGGTAGGAAGACTAAACTACCTGAAAGATTGAAAGGCTATGTTTTAATGTCCAAAATTTTAAACATTGTAGAACCTTCAAATTATGAAGAAGCAAGTAAATTAGATTAATGGAGGGCTGCACCGCATGAGGAAATTGAATCAATATATAGAAATCATACTCGGGATTTAGTTGAGTTGCCTGAAGGAAAAACCCCTATAGGTTGTAAGTGGCTGTATAAACCTAAGATAAATGCAGATGGGAGTGTAGAAAAATACAAAGCTAGACTGGTAGCAAAGGGTTATTTGCAGCAAGAAGGCATAGATTTTGATGACACCTTTTCCCCTGTAGCTAAACTAAATACAATTAGAATGCTAATCTCTTTAGCAACAAAACATAAATGGAAGCTACACCAGCTAGATGTTAAATCTGCATTTCTGAATGGAGAATTAAAGGAAGAAATATATTTAGTACAGCCTCCTGGTTTTGTGAAAAAGGGACAGGAGCATTTAGTGTGTAAACTGCATAAGGCACTTTATGGTTTGAAACAAGCCCCCAGGTCATGGTATGACAAAATTTATTCATTTTTTATACAGCATGGTTTTCATAGGAGCCTCAACGATCCAAACCTGTATACCAAGATAAATAAACAGAGGCAAATCATTTTGATTT
>APFE030235694.1:12165-85667 GCA_000404065.3 Pinus taeda
TGAGTACCAGGCGTTGTGTGCAGCAACATGCGAAGCCATCTGGTTGAGGAGATTGTTTAGCGATGCAGGCGAAAGTCAGAAAGAAGCAACGAGCATCAAAAATGACAACCAGAGCACAATAAAGCTTGCATACAATCTAGTTTTCCATAAAAATACTAAACATATTGACACTCAGTTTCATTTTGTTCGAGAAAATATACAATCAAAAGAAATATGTGTAGAGTATTGTAACACTTGTGATAATTTAGCTGATATTTTTACTAAGCCTCTAGGGCAAGTAAAGTTTGAGTTATTTAGAGGGATGTTAGGAGTGCAAAATAACCCTTTCTCCATTAAGGGGGGAGTTAAAAATAATGGAGAAATGGTTATATGGTTGTAACGTATCTCCTCAGTTTAGGATTAGTTCCTAGACTTTAGGAGGTTGTTTACAACTACCTATTTTTCAGTGATGTATTTAATATTGTAATATTCATTTGCTGTAATATAGAGTGAACGTGAGAGAGAGTCTCCTCTTTGTTTGAGTGTAGTCTCCCAAGTGCCGTACACACCTTACACACCTGTGAGTTGCAACTCCTTCATTTAATTCAAAGCGTGATTTTTATTTGGAACATGTCTCGTCCTAGGAAATTTCCAAAGCAAAATTTATGGTTTGATGAAATTAAGTTCCCGTTTTAGTGTTAATTTTCAATTATTTATTGTTGTGAATTTAATTTTTTTTGTGCGTGAATGAAAAGAAGTATGTTGTTTTAATAAGCTTTTGCCGATGAAATTATCTGATTTCGATTATGCAATGAATTACTAGTATATAATTCTTGTATGCATGTACAGAAGATGAATTTAATTACTAAAGAAGAATAGATGTGTAGACAAAATTTACAACCAAATCAAAGGTCGCATACATATTTCAATTTCTATGCAATTAATATCTAATCGAGTTGCGGTATTGCCACAAAGAAAGATATTGTTTATAGGTTTATAAAGGCATGTGAGTATGAGTTATGTTTTAGTAAACTATTCTTGAAGATAAATATAATGAGTTATATAATTCGATGCGTATATCTAGAAACAAAATAAAAAATATAATATATCTGCATTACATGAATGAATGCATGCCCCAAATAGGGATACGAGATTAAGAAGAAGCGTTCGTAAATATGAAATTAAAATATATACACTTTCTGTTATCAATAGTGTGACATTTAGAAAAAATGACATCGATATTTTAAATGATTGAGGACACATTTTGAAAGTGTAGGTTGGCCTAACGAAAGTATTGATAAGCCATAGAATATTGAATTAATAATACTTTGCATGAAATACAAGGAATAAAGGATGAGTATACACGAATGAACAAAACCCCTTTTAGGATGAAAATGGAGAGAACCTTTTTTGTTCCTAATCTTAATCTATTAAATATATGTGTTTGTAAATTTAACTAGAGGGTTCAATAAACAACATCGTATGGCTATATGAACGAGTTTATGAAACATTATGCTTTCTTTCAATCCTTTTCAAATGAAACCGTCTAAGAGAAAATAGTTGAAGTTTCAATATTGGGCCTATGAGAAACCACCATCATAGAAGAATTTAAATTGAAAGAAATAAAATTCCATGTATGGATAATAAATTGATAAACTAGACTACGTTTCCGTGGAAATCGAATTCATTCTTCCACAAAAAAAAAAATATGGTTCCATTTTTTCCTAACTTAAAAAGCAAGAGTAGTGCGAATACAAAAGTGTAAATTAGAAACCAAACAGGGAAAGAAACATGGCTTGCATGGTAAAAATTCTTAACAGAAGTCCAAAATAATAGCATTAACCACATTACTGAACTAACTCTTGTATAGTGCTTGATCTCATTTTAGTAAACATTAAAATATAAATGAGAAGCAAAAAAACCGTCGCACGGTTTACCATCAGTTACAATTCAACATACATCGAACCTTAGAAGTATCAGTCCCAGAAGAAAATTGGAATTATACAACCTTAGCGTGAAAGGTATCTAAGTCTAAATACATAGATAACCTCAGGTCATAGTTCTAAACCCCTATGCTATGAGCATGCCAACTAAAATCTAAATGCTTCTCTGGATGGAAGAGCCAATAGTGGTCACCTATTATCTTGAGTGCCAAGAAGAACACGACACAATCAACTCATAACACCTTGACTTTCTGTGGCAGGGCGCTGAGAGAAAGTGCAGTAAGGAACTAATTTGTATCAAAGAAATCCTAACATAGGGGTTGGTAGGTTCACACTTTTTCCTTTAAAAATTTATCTGGGGTATCCTAGTTATTACGCATATATGTAAACAATATTGAAATCTAGAGTGAGAATATATTTATCTAGGTAAAAATGATTGGAAATCCCTATAGGCATAAAATTATTAAAATCCATCCTATACTTAGGAAAAGAGTTCATTTTTAAAAATTCCCATTTTCATACTTCCACAACTTTCTATTGGTGTCTTAACCGTACCAAAGTTCACTACTCAGAATAAGCGCTAAGAACCATAATAGTGTGTAATAGCAATTGAGAATAATTGTAGGCAAAATCTTCCCTTGAGACTTATATTTCGCAGGCATGAGTCGAGCATGCCTAGCAATAGACATCTTTTAGGAAAAGAAATAACTTTAAAAAAAAAAAACCACTGCAAAATAACCCTTATATACCTGAATTTGGGAAAACCCTGGTGGCCTGCCCTCGCGAAACTTTCATAGAGACATTAGTATTGACAACGAAAAATGCATGCACAATGAGGGGAAAAAAATATGAAGAACCCCATATTGAGAGGAAAAAAAAAGGACGAAAATAAGTGAATACAATTTACAAGTAAACCCGTCAGAGAGATTCATACAAAATGTGTGTAAAGTTTATTATGGCCTCCTGAGCCTTTCGGGAAACAAAAACAACAAGCATCTCTGATAGAGTACATGTAGACGATCTTCGAGTGACAATCAATTTCACAAGAAATCTACCTCAAACTCTGCGTGGAAAAATAGGGAAATGGCATCGATAGTCCTTAAACCTGTGAAGGTGAAATGCCATGTAACTAACATGGAGAACATTGGGAAACAACCTTTAGAGAAAAAAAATATACAAAAAACCTATTACTAGCATGTCCACGCGGGTCTAGAGATGCACAAGATTCTAAACACTCAATGGCGAAGTATACCTGGCAGCATCAGAACAGGGTAAAATTAACCAAGTGGAAGTAGAGAGGGTTGAGTTCTTAAAACCTGTGATACAACAACAATTCCATTTAAAATCACTCACCTCTCACAATGTCGGAAACTAACCAGATTGAAAAGGAGGTGCACCTGCTCAATCCTTTGGAGGGTGCGGACCATAGCTACCAAGCAGCAACACCCTCCCTGATGGCGTTCTGCAGGTTACCTAGCCAGGTAGTGAAAGAAGAGAAAATTAACAAAACCGTGTAACTAAGTTCGCTAGATGAGGGTTAAGGAGATAAAATTTTCCACCCTTAGTTTAGCAGAGCAAAAATCTACACCGTCTTCCTTAATGAAGTACTTAAGGTCGCTTCATGGTCACGTGGGAATTGAGGACGTGCCTGTCATTGGTCGGTGTCACCTTACCCTAGACTGTTGTCTCGTTAAATGAATAAACCCAAATGGCATGGAGAGAAAATATCATACAGTGTCAATAATGCAAAGTATAATAGGTGATTCCAATGTTGAGATCGAGAAACCATGTGGCCTTACATGAAGGAAAGTTGTATGTGCACCTCGTAACCTCAACAAACAAAGGAAAAAAAATAAATAATGAATTAATGTTGAATCCTTTAGAGTAGGACGAGGTGAAATAACGTAGAAATGGTGTGAAATTAAAACGGTTAGAGGTATTAGGGAGGCCATGGATTACATTATAGTAATACTAGTTGTAGTGTATATAAATTATTGTCTATGCCCTCTTTATGTTTAATCATATGGTTATATGTGGGAAGTTTTCGTTGCAGTAAAAGGGTTAAAGTTCACCGATAATATTTTAATTAGGGAAATAATTAAAACAAAAAACAAAAAAAGGAAAAATACTAGTGTAATGAAGGTATGTGACACTTATATCATCTATGTCATATTTTGTAAACCACAATCATCCATTGGCATCATCCTCAACCATGGTCATACTTGGTGAGTCATGTTCACCATATTTGATGTCATATATATTTTGTTTTTTATATTGTGACATCATTATTTTTGTCACATTGCAACATTTGTGTCAGTTCATTAACTTGCAAATTTGGATTTTATTTATCATATTGCAATGTCGATTTATTTTCATAACATAGCGATGCTAAATTTATTGTTCTTAACATAAAAGATTGAAATAAGTTGAGTATGGTTTGATTATGGCTAATCATGATTCACTATAGTTGGTCATGATGACCATCTTTAACCATCATTGATTATGGTTGAACTATTGATCATGGTTGAACATGATGATGATGGTTGATCATGGTTGAATACGGATGACCATGGTTAACCATGATTAATTATGGTTGTCTATTGTTAGCTATGGTTAACTATGGTTAATCATGGCTTGACTATGGTTGGCCATGGTTTAACTATTGTTAACCACGTTTCACAATTAGTGACTATGGTTGAGCATGATTAGACTTAGTTGACCCTATATGTGTATGGTTAAACATTGTTGACTATGTTTTAACTATGAATGGTGATAATTAACAATTGTTTGACTATCGTTGATGATGGTTGTCCACATTCACAATGTTTAATCTCGGGTTACCATGAATGACCATGGAAGTCCATGCTTAACATAGATATCTATTTTTGACTATGGTTGACCATTGTTTCATTGTGTTGTCAATGGTTGCCCATGGTTTACTATGGGTGACTATGTTTGTCCATGATTTACCTTGGTTTCACTATCATTGACCATGGTTTCACTATCGTCAACCACGGTTTGAGTGTGCTTGACAATGGCTAGATTATGGATTGGCTATGGCTGGTGATGGTTGATCGTGATTGGTTATGGTTGTCAATGAATAACTATAGATCAACATGATTTAGATATGGTTGACGATCATTTGATAATCATTTGACTATGTTCAACTACGGTCAATTATGATTAACTATAATTCTCCATGCTTTGAATATTGTTTGACTTTGATTGCCCATATTTTGATTATGGTTGACTTTGCTTGAATATTATATGACCATCATCATCGTATACTAGTTTTTTGAATCTTATATATTACTATGGATGTCTATGGTCAACAATGATTGACCATGATTTAGCTATCACTATGGTTTGACCATCACCATGGGTAAATTGTAACTATCATATATCAACTCTATAATTCTTATATTTTACTATGGTTTTCTATGATACATTATAGTTAAACCATGGTGAACCTTTCCCATCCATTAAAAGCAACCATGGTCAACCATAGCCATTCACTATTGTTTACTATAGGTCACATAAAGACAAACCATGATTCCCATGATAAATATGGTTCACCATGACATTCATGTTGAATATTGTTGATTATGATGTCCATGTTCGTTATGGTTGACCATGTCAGTTATAGTTAAATATAGTTAACATTTATTAATCTTTAATTACAATGTCCATGTTAGACTGCGATTAACGAGGTCAAGCATAATTAACATGTTTTAAGGTTTAAATTAATATATTAATTTATGTTATAATATGTGCATAAATATATTCTTCATGTGATATGCATTTATTAAGCTAATTTATAAATTAGTATATTAATATCAAAGGATTCTTGGATAGACGGTGATGAGATGGTCTATTAATGCACTCCTTGATGTGAAGTCACCAATTCAATTCCCTACCCTGATAGGGCTGATATATTGGACTTGATGAAGATGTAGTCCTCCCAAACTTACAAAAAAAAAATAGTGCATAAATATATTTTTAATAATATATTATGCTTAAATAATACTTTCAAGTTATCAATATCATCGAAAAACATTTTAAACTTTAAAATAATACTATTACTAAATTTTGAAATTCATATTTATTTAATATGAATATTATTAAATCTAATATTAATTACTATAAATTTTATTCTAATAGAAATATTATTAAATTATAATATTAACTTTTAGATTTTAATATAAATAATATATATATTTTTTTAAAATTAGTAAAATTATACTACAATCAAAAGTGTTAATATACTTAGATACTTGTCTCTACTCGTCTTTACTTTGAGAAAGTAGGAGACAAGTAGAAGAACATAAAAGTTTCCCCACTGTTCATACGAATCTCTACTTGAGAGTTCCATTGATGGAGGTGGATATTGGTGGCCACCTACCAAGTCCACTTGGACCCCCATCATTGTTTCTTTTAGCTTTTCAGTTTCCTTAATTGTAGTATAGTTTACTATTTTTATCAATTTTTTGGGTCGTGAACTTTTCGAGCCGTTTTGAGGCCCTAAATGATGTTTTTTGGGAAAACTAGGAGCAACATGGGTCCATGGACCGACGTTGCTCTTCCCAAAGTTGTAGTTCCCAAATAGAAATTACTAATGAGATATTGTGTGCGTCGAATGGAGATCATATGCCAAAGTTACAACCGTGGGAAGTTGATGTACCAATTTACCCAAACGGGGCCCACAGTTTGGTATTTCATTTTCTAGGGTTAGGTTTTTGGATGTTTAGGGATTTCCATTGTTTCTCAACAATAAATAGGCATTCAATCTTGATTATAACACAGTTCAGAGGCATGTAACCGCCACATATCTTCTCAGAGATAAGCTACCATCACCCTAGCTGGTTTATTTCCATTTCTATTTGTAAGCATATTTCAATATTTTACATTAATGAAATGAAGCATTATTTCCACTGCATCTCTTTGTATATGGTTATCTCTATATTTTGTTGCGTTCATGTTTAAATCTAGATCAGTGGTATCAGAGAAGTCTACTTTTTCTTTTTCTTTTTCTTTGCATGTCCCCAACGAGGTCAAGATATAAGGAGTTAGGGCTTGAACTGGTCAAAACTTTGGAAGACTAGCCTCGAAAATCCTGATGGCCTCCCATGGCAGATAAAAAGACAGATGAGGGGGTAAGAGATTCTATAAAAATCTTGCTCAAAGAAGCCCTCGAGCATCAAAGGAACGTGATGATGGATAACTTTTCCCAGATCCTTCAGTGACTACCAAGGGGAGACACATATGCTTCCAACGGCTACTCTGGAAATGCCACACCATTTAAGGTACAAGTTAATCTTGAAATCCCCATATTCGAGGGTCAGATAGATGCAGATGCCATCGATAAATGGTTAAATCTGCTAGAGGGTTATTTTTATGTCCATGATTTTCCCAGTCGGGAAAATATTATTCTCACTCTTCTCAAAGCATCCCCCCACATCAAGGACTGGTGGGAATCCTATTGGGAGCAGAAGGATGAAAGTACAGGCTCACTATTTTCAGTGCACCCACTTGGAATTCATTCCAGGATTCCATCAAGGAGTACTACTACCTTGTCAGAGGCTATGAGGACCAATACAAAAAGTGGACCACAGTAAGGCAGGCAAGGGACCAATAGATGCCAAAGTTTACGAATATTTCCCATACCCTTCACACAAAGATGGGTATCAAGGATTTAGAGTAGCATTTGGTACTCAAATATTGTAGCTTCCTGCACAAGTACATCCAGGAAGAAATAGAATTCAGGAACATCTCCTCACTCGGCACGACATACTGATATGTTGTCAAGTTCAAGAAAATGTTTCAACAGAAAAAGTGATACTTTGAATCTGTGAACCTGAAGCAAGGGAAAGGTGCCCCCAAACCATAGAACAGTGGACAAAGCTAAGGTAGGGCAATCCAAAAAAACCCGCCAAAGCTACATGCAAAGAACAATGTCGTGAAGCCGAAAAACGACACTGGAAAGTGGTGTGAGTTCCATGAGAGTTCCACTCACAACACAAGTGAGTGTCAAGCCAAGCAATCACTGGTGGTTGAGCTAAAGGTTTTTGAATCAGATGCATGTTCTAACTCTAAGTCAGAACCCAACAAGCGGAACGATAAAGGGAAGAAGATTATCAATGCGCAACCCAACACCATTGTTGCCATCACGAAGATCCAGAAGGAAGAACCCAAAGATCCAGAGGAGGAGGAGTGTCTCTTCCACTCCCAAATCTAGGTAAAGGGCTCCCCGCTACAGTTCATTATCGATAGCGGGAGCCAAAAGAAGCTCATTTTGGCAGAGATTGTGAAGTGGCTAGGCTTATCGACCACAGCATATCCAAAATCGTACACCATCAGGTGGCTTCACCAATGACGAGATATTTGTGTGAGCCAGTAGTGTCGCCTTCCATACAACATGAAGCCCTTCACAGATAGGGTATTGTGTGGCATTGGTCCCCTTTAAGTTTGTGATGTATTATTAGGACAACCATAGTTCTAGAAGTGACATGCTGTGTATGAATCAAGGCCCCATGTTGTTATTGTTACTTTGGGAAATAAGTTATGCAGGATACCAGAGGTAGCACCGCCTACTGCCATCTCTTTGGTTACTGCAAAACAATTGAATAAGCTCATTTCAAAAACCGACAAATTTATTTTCCTGATGATACACCTTCAAGGAAAGAAGAACGCGGTGGCCACAACCTTCATATAGGACCCCTCTGCATGAAAACTATAGATGGACAAGGTCATGGAGGAGTATGAGGACATCTTCACCTCCCCCGCAAGGGTTCCTTTACATTGTCAAGTCAAGCACTCCATCCATCTGACCCCAGGTGCGCCACTGCCCAATGGACCAATCTATTAGCGCTACGTTATGGAAAATGATAAAATCAAGAGGCAAATTTAGGAGCTACTGTAGAAATGTCACATCCATTGGAGTTCATCACCCTGTGGGAGCCTGATCGTGTTGGTAAAAAAGAAGGATCGGACTTGGAGACTCTGTATTGACTATTAGGCATTGAATAAGATCATTGTCCGTAATAGGTACCGAATCCCACAGATTGATGACCTCCTGGACCAACTGAAAGGGGCAAAATATTTCAACAAGATTGATTTGAAGTTAGGATATCACCAAGTACCAATCGAACCCTCCGATGTGTTGAAGACTTCCTTCAAAGCCAAGGAGGGCATTTGCAAATGGTTAGTTATGCCTTTCGGATTGACGAATGCTCCCGCAGCCTTCATGAGGCTAATGGATGACATCTTATGGCCATTCGCCAACTCATTTGTAGTGGTATACTCGGATGACATCCTGATCTTCAGCTAGAGTTGGGAAGAGCACCTCTACCACATCCAACAGGTTCTCCAAACACTGCGGAAACACAAGTTGTGTGACAATTTGGAGAAATACATTTTTGGCATGACCCAAGTTTAGTATCTAGGATACATTATTGATGAATAGGGGGTGCATGTGGATCAAGCCAAGATCCAATTCATTCGATATTGGCCATCTCCAACCCCTCTGACAGAGCTCCGTAGGTTTCTAGCTCTTGCCAGCTTCTACCATAGGTTTGTGTTGGGATTTTCTCATATCACTTGGCCCTTGAGTCAAGTCACTAAGGGTGGAGTGAAAGCAAAATTATTTTGGTCTGATTCTCAACAAGAGGCATTCACAAAGTTGAAAGATCACCTCTACTTGGCACCAATGCTCACATTACTAGACTTGCAACAACCATTTGACGTTATGACAGATGCCTTTGACTATGCTATTGGGACAGTCCTTACTCATCATGGGCATCCAAAGGAATATCATAGCGAGACACTTTCAGGCATAGTCTAGAAGTATCTCACTTATGACAAAGAGATGTATTCCATTGTGCAAGCTTGCCGACAATGCAAGCATTACATTTTGGGGATGGAAATAGTCATCCACACAGACTACTGACCAAAGGGACATTGCAGAATGATCACCATCATAAGTGGTCCAGATACCTGCAATAATTCCATTTGAATATCAGGTATAAGAAGGGAAGCACCAATAATGTTGTAGATTGCCTCAATTAACCACTGATCATGGCGTTAAGGACCAAGCTCAACTCTTGTGGGCATGAGACTTCTGATTGGCCACTTCTCTACAAAAGCGACCTAGAATTTGGCCATACATACGAAACACTCTTGGACAATCAGCATGTTGTAAATTTTCACCTCCATTATGCCCTATTATGCCACCTGGGTCACCTTTATGTTCCGTCAAGTGGTGTGCCAAGATGATTTTGGAAGCACACTACAGTCAGGCCGTTGGGCATTTCAGGGTTGAGAAAATGATGGCAGAACTATAGAAATATTTCTATTGGCTGAATCTTCGACAAGATGTCAGGAAGTACATCAGATCATGCACTGCTTGCTCCATTGCTAAACCAACCATCAAGAAGCAAGGCCTCTATACCTTGTTACCTACCCCTAATCAAGCTTGGGAATCCATCTCCATGGATTACATGTCAGTCCTTCCTTCCACTAATCATGGAAATGATTGTGTTTTTGTGGTCATCAACAAGTTATCGAAAATGGCCATTCTGACAGCCTAGAAGAAGAATATCATAACAGAATGCAGTGTCAAACTCTTCTTTGAATGAGTATGGGTACACTTTCGGATCCCAGAGTCTATCATCTCAGATTGGGACAGAAGGTTCCTCAGTAAATTTTGGTCTAGTCTCTGGTTGATTCTCAACACCAAACTCACTATGTCCACAGCTTTCCATCCTCAAAGTGATGGCTAGTCAAAGGTTGTCAATAGGATGATCATACACATTCTACAGATGTACAACTCAAAGAATCCATGCACATGAGATGAGAGCCTCCCCAATGTCCAACACGGTGACAACCGGGCTCTCCACAGCTCGACTGACCACAACCCTTTTTAGGTGGGCTTGGGATTCCAGCCACTATGTCCCATTGATGTGGCCACGCCATTTGCAGCTATTCACATAGATTTGGTTCACGTCCAGTCCAAAAGAGATAATGAAAACAACTTCATTGATCACATCCAACATATTCACTAGCAGGTCCATGAAATTCTGGAGAAATCAAATGCCAAGTACAAGCAGCAACATGATCAACATTGAGTGCCACACAAGTTTTAGGTGGGTGACAAAGTCTGGTTGCATTTGCAAAAACAATGACTTACGGAAGCCTATCAAAAACTCAAACCACTCCAATATGGTCCTTGCACCATTACCAAGGCTGTGGGATATAATGCATTTGAGCTTAGCATTCCCCCATTCCTTGGCCTACACCTAGTGTTCAATGTGGACCACCTTCGGCCATACTTTCCACCATTACTAGACACATCAGACATTGCAGAACAACTCACACCCATACAGTTAAATCCAAATTGCACCGAAAAAGCTGAAACTAATCAAATCATGGACACACAGATCAAGCACATTCACCAGCAGAATATCCAACAGTATCAAGCTGTCAAAGTAGGCCAACTCCTTCAATAGGTCAAGTGGCTCACTAGGGACCAAGTTTAGCAGAAGTTTCCTCATCTCAAGGAAGAACTCAACACAATGGGGACCACTACTTCCTTAGGGGGCAGGAATGATCCAAGTGGATATTGGTGGCCACCCAGCAAGTCCACTTGGACCCCCACCATCGTTTCTTTTAGCTTTTTAGTTTCTTTAATTGTAGCATCGTTTACTATTTTTAGCAGTTTTTTGTGTCGTGAACTTCCAGAGCCACTTTAAGGCCCTAAACGATGTTTTTTTGGAAAACTGGGAGAAACATGGGTCCATGGTCTAATGTTGCTCTTCCGAAAATTGCGTTTCTCAAATAAATATTTCTAACGAGATATTGTGTGCGTCAAATGGAGATTGTATGCCAAAGTTACGAACCCAGAAAGTTGATGTACCAATTTACCCAAACGGGGTCCACAATTTGGTGTTTCATCTTCTAGGGTTAGGTTTTTGGATGTTTAGGGTTTTCCGTTGTTTTTCGAAAATAAATATGCTTTTGAGCCTTATTGAAACACAATTCAGAGGCATGTAGCCATGACATCTCTTCTCAGAGATAAGCTACCATCTCCCTAGTTGGTTTATTTCCATTTCTGTTTGTAAGCATATTTCAACATTTTACATTAATGAAATGAAGTATTATTTCCACTGCATCTCTATGTATATGGTTCTCTCTATATTTTGTTACGTTCCTGTTTAAATTCAGATCATCCATAACTAAAAATTAAACCAATTTTTTCCTAGAAACAATGAGATAATCTAAATAACATAGGTGCTTTGTTGATGTTCATTTGGGTGTCCTTTGCCCTAGGTGGTTTTGGCTCTATGTATTTTGATATTGGTTGAAATTATGCTCTTTTTAATTGAAATAGACTCTTGTGATGATTTGGATTTGCTCCTCCCCTATACCTATTGGATCTTTATTTTTCCATTCATCACCTAGGGCTTGTAGGTCCATGATTTGAAGCCCCATTTTCTCTAGGTTTTTTAAATCAAAGGGTTCTAGTGTATCTTCTTCCATTTTATCATTCACCTGGTTGTATTTGCTATCAATATTCCCCTTTTGTTTTCCTCCCTCATATTGAGATTCATTCTCGTTTTGTGCCATTTTCAGCCTCTTCTCACCACCTATTCTTTCATAATTTGGGATTAGTTGAAGGATTGTGTATTTTCCTTCGATTAGTTATTCTCTCAAATGCATCTTCATAATGAGCTAGATTTTCTTGAGTGACTTGTTCAATAAGGTCATTAGGACAATTGGTGGACAAATTACCATATTCACTACTTTTACCACATATGAATGGGGTTTTCTCATAATCTATTGGTTTCTCCTAGATTTCATGCTCGTTGCTGAGTTTGATGTTGGTTGGAAGGCTATTGGATAAATCCATTTAAATACGTAGGCATGCATAAGGATTGTAACTACCCTCCTTAGTGATTTGAGATCATGACAAAGTGCCTAATCATATTTCCAATACTCTCTAGGAATTATGCATCCTATAATTCTTTGCGAAGTGAATAAAGGAAAATGGGGATATGAGTTGAAACAAAATCTTCTTTGTGTAGATTGAATCTTGGAATCCAAGGCTTCATAAAGGGACAAACATAATTCATGAAATAAGGACCCCCTTGAAAAATTCACTTCATGACTTCAATGTTGTTGAATATGGTTGTGAAAAAACCTTTGCAACCTAGTTTGAGATCTAGGTCTCCTTTTAGAATCCAATTGTTTTGAATCCAACTTAGTAGAGTTTGTTTGGAAAGTCATACACTCATAAATTTGCAAATGATGGTATGCTCGTGCATGTATTCAACTTTTCCATCCATTTTCTAAGTTCTGATTTCCACCAAAAAAAACATATTTGCTGCCTTTGAAAAACAAGATCCATTACCCAATGGATTATTCAATGTTGGATCCACATCCTTGGTAGGTGATCTAGAGCTTCTTAAAAGAACCAAAGGATCAAAACATTTGCTAGTGAAATGAAATGACTTTAAAGAATAATGAAATTGGTCGATTTACATGGAGCATTTTGGTTGGACATTCCTACCACTACATTTATGAAAAAGGAACCACATCTCCATGGAAGCAACCAAAAATCACGTCAACCCTAATCATAGTAAACCCTACTTCTCATTAACCATAGTAAACCCTACTTCTCATTAGACAAGTGCTTTTAAGGAATAATACTAGATATTATTAATATTATTAAAATATTCTATTTAGTTTTCATTACACAAGGACAACAATAAATTAAAATAATATTGGTCAAAAAGTATAATAATGAATGCTTAACCAGCACCCAAAAACAATATTAAATTACATGTTGACCAAATTGCATATTGGCCAAGTTGGCACCTCACTAATTCATTGCCTGTGATCGCAGGATTAAGATATTGCAGCACGGCTCCAATGCCCTGGTTTGAAATGCGTATACCCATTAATAAATACTTCTGGAGACTGGTTATAAAATAAAGTTGAAACAATGACCGATATATACATAACAGTATCCGAAATACTGTGTGATTGATGTTGATAATAGATAAAATCTATAACCGGGGATATTATATTCGTTGCAAAGCGTCGTGTGGATGGATGGTTGGGAAAATCAATTCAGTAAAGATATCTTACTCTTGCAGACATGGCAACGTAATTGTTGTTGCTACTATGCGCCAGCGAGTCTCCGAACACAAACAAAGCAGGCGCTGCGTCATCCCAATACCCTATTGTTCACACTGGAGGAGCCACAATGAGTAAGATGATCAGCTGCATCAACTCTTTGACTCTTATTTGTTAATTGAAGGAATACGGAAGGGACAACGAAGGCATAATTCCGTAGGATTGGGAATGCGACTAGGTTTGTCAATTTTCCTCCGTAATAAATGGCAAGAACAAAGTTCCAACTTGTGGTAACGTCACGCTGGAATTGAAATTTTTTTATGTGATGGGCAGCTATGGCCAAAAACAGCTGTGCAACGACACGTCCCAGCCCCAACTAATTAGCTGAGTGTGCAGAGAGCTGCATCTCGATAGCAAACTCACCTCCTGCTTTTTGTTCGATGAACATCATGATGCAGATTCTGGGAAGGAGGCCTACAGCATCAAAATTGGCCTACATTTGGAAGAAAATTTTAGTTACGCTGAGAGATTGCGCAAAATGGAGAAGTACGACATCAGAATGGGACTAAATTTGGAAGAAAAAATTATTTGTGCTGAAAGATTGCGCAACATGGAGAAGTACGACATCAGAGATTCAATATCATATTTAGTAGATTGATTTATATGATTAGTTTTAGGACATTGTAAATATTCATAATGAATGGTCTAAAGTTAAAATGTGATAAATGAATATCTTAGGATTAAGTTAGTATTATAGGGTTATTTTTATATTTAAATATTTTGAAATAGCTGTTATGTTTGACATTGTGAACTTGTGATTTTCCAAAGGCGTCTTTATAAATAAAAATATATCATGATATAATATTAATGAAAGATGTTGCTTGATAAAGCAACAAGAGGTTTAGGATTATAAAGGGAACAATGAAAACGATTGCATTGATAATTTGATTATGATATTTATTTATTTTTGGCAGTATTGTCTTTCTTTTTTTTTTACTTCTTTAGAAAGCTTTCTTATTGATCTTGACTTGAGTTTTCGTTTTAATATTTTTTATCTTTCTTGGAATGAGTGTCCCCATTATGGTTGGGAAAGTGAATCGCATAGATGTTGTGTTCATTCAACTATTATATGGTAAGAAATCCTATCTAATTACAGTCCCTTAGAACATCGATAGTTGTAAATTCCTTTTTAAAGAATATTAAAAAAAATAGATGATTTAGAGGATAAACAATCATGGTTACAATGTCCACATTAAGAGAATAAGGCATCATTAAGCTTATGCCCCTTTTGTTTGCTCAAGTACTTTAATTGGAGGAAGTCTATTTATATTCGACTACTTCATATTATTTCTACAAAGGTGCTATATTACCTTTTTACAAAGGTCCTATATGACCTTTCGGTTTGTGGAAACTATCGTTTGTAACAAAGGTAATGAATTGACATAATATAAGGGCACCTTTGTTATATACTTTTTATTTTTTATATTTGAAGTTAGAAATCAGAGTGATGTTGTATTCTTTATTTATTCTTTGGTACAATAACAAGGCTATGTCACCTCACTTACATTTTTACTAGTAGTAATAATCATATATATATATACACCAATGTATGGTCGACCTTGATCTTTTTATTCGTTATTGCTACTTGATTTTAGTCATAGAATGTCTCTAATTATTTACTTTATTGTTTTAGTAATTAATGGAATTGATTCCGCAAAAAAGTAAAGATTTTTTGTTAATTTCTAAGGCTAATGAAAAAGAGCAACTTCCTAGTCTATTTAGAAATCTAAATCTAGTTATTTCTATAGAGTTCGCTCTATAATTATTTGTATAGGATAATATTATATTCTGATTCTCTCATCATTTGGGGAAATTCATTTATATTCACGTTATAATTAATAATGGTTTTTCTCTTAAATCATGTAGCATTAGTCAGAGGTTTATTTTCGCTCTTTTGTAGACTTCCATCTAGTCAAAAACTATTTGGATTATGTTATCAATTCACTTAAAGGATTCGTGAAACTTTTCATCATTGTGTGTGCCATATATACTCTCAATAAATCTATATATGTATTTAGAGTCGAACTAGTATACTTATGTTATGATTATAATTTGGTAAAAAAAATTATGATGAGGAGTGATAAGCCTTTTATGGATATATTTATATTTGTACGCTATGTACAAAGAAGCATGTTTATAATTTAAAAATTCCCAGGGGACTATTAAGCCACCCCGTTGTTAACTTGGCTAGAGAATAAACATGCATTTAATAGTCACTTTAGGAATACCAGATTATTACAGTGCTTCACTTTCTGTAATTCACTTTTCTTAGCTAGACTCAAACAAAAATTATCACAGATCTGCGAAGAATATATCTTGTAGATTCATAAACAACTGTCTTCCCTAAGCATATTGTAGTATGAAATCCTAACTAGAAATTTTCTAAAGAATCTTAGGAGACCTATTTCTAGATTACTTTGTGTTTATCCTATCGTTAGCTTCCCTCCCACCATACAATTTTTGTCTCTTCTACAATTAAAATCCATGACAATCGTAATACAAGTTACTAGAGTAATTCCATTTTATTAGATATAGATTTCATTCATCCATCCAACATTTATGTTCATCACAATTCTAATCCACATATTTATTTACTTCTACCAATTAATGTCCAATCTCTTTTCTTTCATGCGTACATACAAATCCAATAATGAGAGGAAAATATGAAGATTGAATAATAACTCATGCGTGCATATAATTACTTTATTAACTCCATCAAATACTCATGCATGTAATATATTTTTATTTATCATAAGGCGCTAAAATAGATATCCACCATACTTTTTGAATGGAACTTCAACCATAATTTTTCTCTCTTATTCAAATATTTCATAATGTGAAACAACATAAACTTAAATATAAATTAAACAAACATAAGTACATATAGCCATAAACCAACGCTTCAGAAATATTTAGGAACTGAACCATCGACTATCTCTATGAGTTCCCCAAAAGCTAATATTTTATTCCGCTTTGCTATAAACAACTCCTTTGATTCCTAACTATTCATTTTTATAGATTTCTTCCTAATGTATTTTTAGCAGTTTCCTACTTTAATGTCAGTGAGTATTTTTCCTAGGCCTTTTTTTTTTAGTTTCTTTCTTCCAAAAATAGATTCTTTTCCTTTTTATTAAAGCATGTCTTTCTCTCCCACAATGTTTCGTTCCACCCCACATAGTATTTCTCTCCAACTAAGTGATTAACATAATATTTATCCCCTATTATGTTAATATATAAATATTTATTTTCTCATAGGGATGTTTAGGAGATTTTTTTATGGAATGTCCATTACGTGGACTTAACCACCAATAATTTTTCCTAAGTCATCAAGAAGTATTCTAAAACTATATTTATCTTCCTAAATATCCCAAACAAATTACTTATTTACTCAATAATAAATAAATTAATTGTGTTATGACGTCAATCCCATTATGTACTCCATATCTAATTAATCTAAGAATAGTTTGATATCTAAAAATAGTCAATCTTTAAAAAGTAGAACCATATGGGTATTACAATAGTTTAGTTTTCTCTAGCTAGTAAGATTTGAGTTCTCTCTATGTGTCCAAGCCCCTTCCTAGGAAAAATAAACCAGAAAGACCTGTAGTATCATGAGAGGTCCAAGGGTTACAAAACAATGAAATTTTTGTATGTCAATGTACAAATTTCAGCAAGAATTATCACTAAAACATTTGTCATACTGTTACAATTTTAATCTTTATTTTACTGGTGTAGTAATTTGGGTTTTTTTTTCATTAACATAAAATAAGATATATTTTTTATTCATTTCAGTACTTCTTGTACAAGATTTAACCTCTTTTTTAAAATTAAATATTAGATTCCTCTATGTATTTACAACTGAATATTAGTTAGAATGGTAATATTTACACTTATATTATTACCCTGTACAGTAGCACAATATTTCTTTACTGTTACATTATGCAATATTTATAAGGAGGATTTCACATATTGTATCTAAGTTTTATATTTATAATTATGAATATATACTATCTAGTCTAGAGACCAAGTGGTTTCCTAGGGAACTACTACTAGTTTTCTTTTCCTACCTTCCATGTTAGGACTAAGTATTTAGACTATCTAGTGAGGTTATTACTCACCCTACTTCTACTCTAACCTGTGCATTTTTGTTTAAAAGCCCTTTTCTTCCTAAATTATAATCACTATATATGAATTTCATTAGGATGTAAATATGTAAATGTAACTATATTTCTCATAAGATTTGAGTATGAAGTATCAAAAACCAACTAGAAAGGTTTCTAGGGGAAACGGTCCCTATAATTTTTAGCCAAAGATTTTCAATTTCCATGTTTTACTCTTGTGTTTTCCCTTTAAATGTCACCCTAGAAATTTGGAACTAAAACCAAAAACCTTTCTATCACTTGCAGAAATAGAGTTGGTTTCCACCAAACATCGTCTCTTCAATATTCATACTATTATAAGACAAGGATAGTATGAAACAGTATCTTTTAAACAATATTCATTCTACCAATGTGATTTCTTCCGAAATTGTCTTCAAATAATCAAAATATCGATCACAGAAGCTTGAGTTTTATTATGAAACAATATATTTTCATTCAACAATCATTCCTTTTACAAAAGGAGATGAAGTTAGTTTATAACTAACATTCTTCATATAGTCCTCATATAGCAATGATTTTTTGTATTCGATACACAATATTTTTTTTTCGGTACTTCTATCTTAAAATCAAATAGAGAAAAAAAACATTGACTTCACTAAATCCTTCCAGTGTTAGGTTAATGGGCTCAAGTTCCACCCAATATTGAACCAACTACTTTGGTCAGTTCCCCAAGGGTTATCCTCTAATTCCCAGGAAAAACTTACTAAACATTGTTCTATATTTCACCTCGTAAACATCTAAGAAATGTTCTCCTAACTCACTAGAGTCTAAGAGTCTTTGTGTCTAACTGGTATTGTTTTTATCTCACATTGTCTTTATCTCCCACAGTATTTTCACATGATCAACATTATGGTATTTCTCTCCAGCCATACCTTATTCATTTTGGTCTGTAGTATCCCTCCTCTAACAAATAGGAGGATTTTTCTTTTTCCTTTCGATGCATAACTAACTTTTTAACCATTTTTCCTTATAGTTAGAGGTTAATCTCTCATGTGGCCTTTAACATTTTCATAAGAGAATTAGCACATAAATAAGATAACCTATAATTATATTATTGCAAATTAATATTTTATCAATATATTTTATCGCATATCATATTACTTTATCCACCCAATAGTTAAATAAAACCAAGTCATATGGTCATTTTCTAGGAGTATTACATAAATAAACAACAATTGTTTTTTGGTAAGTTAGCAATAGAAATTTATATTACTTCAAAATTATCAAAAGACAAGAAACAACTTATCTCTATTTTGGAAACCAAACTAGCTCCAAAAATATATTGTCTCAATACAACCTTTATCTAGGCTATCCATATTATTCTTTTGCCTATTGTTTATAACAAATGACTTCTATTTCTATTATTATCACCTCTAAGTTTCTTAGGATGACGACTGCTATCACAAGACCTACAACTAACAAAAAATATTACCACCTCCTCGTTAATACTCATTTCTGGATATCCTATTAATAAAATGAACCCTATAACGAGGTACATTTTGTTCCTAGATGTCATTCAGTTGTCTCCTTCCTGGGTGTTGTGTCTGCAGGAGATGACACTGAATATAAGCCATAAATCCCCCATTGTACGTACCTTGAATCATGTGAGATGCATTGATTTACCATTCACATCCCCTAGAGTGATATCAATAATGTGGACATACTGCAAATAAATATAGAACATATCATTTAGGTTCGTAATTCTTCCCCTCCAATCTTCTGATGAATTTCCTTCATTTGTTTCATAGTTTCCTCCTAGAGATTGTCCTTCTCCTCATCCCTCTGAACTTGTAAATTCCACATTAAACATTTTAAGTGCCATTATCTCTCCAAATTCCGGTGATAAAGGGTGTCTCTAGTTGTCGTGGTCTTCGTATCTATAACATAGTTCACTTCCACCTCAATCCAACTATCAAGAATAGTCATCTTTTGCTTACATAATTTCCTTTCCCAGGCTTCAACAACTTATTTCCCTCTTTCTGGAACAATGGCATGGAAAGATCTTGTTTCCTCCTTAGAAAATAACTCCTTTCAAGTGCATTTAAAACTCCCCTCGCCTTGATCCTTTACTTTAATCCTATGTGTGGAATATTTAGCTCTCCCTATATCCCAGTCTATTACAAAAGCTACCTTCTCACAGTTGAACCTTACCAAGCTAACCTCTCAGTTATACCTGAAATACAAACAATCCAAAAACATAAATAGGGAAAGAGCATCAAGCAATGGATTTAAAACCTTGATGATTAAAGTGGTCTACCTTCCATGAATTTCAATAATTTCCATCATATTCATTGGTATTGTAATTCTTAAGATTCTTCTACATGTTTTGAGATCACATGCTCGTGTGAACCTCCAACATTCTTTCCATTCATTTAATATTGCTTGAATATTTGATAGGATCATCACATAATATCATCAACCTTTGTATGTATCCCTTAAACGTATCATGAAATACCACATTTCATGCAACCTTTCATCATTTAACTCCAACCTTTCATAACCTGAGTTGGTTTGGGTTTTCACAGTGTCGTCGCCTTGACTTTCCACCTTTTTCATGTAGCTACTCCACGTGTCCACCAGCTTCCCTCTTATTAATGACCACTTTTCTTTCATAATGAATGCTCTAATTTATCATGTTATCAAGTGGTTCTTTGAAGGATCCCTACCATAGTGCTTTCCTAGATTCTAATCTTTCCACCAGTGTATTATCCTTTTCCACTAACTTCCAGCAGTCGTTTTTCAATTGAAACTCCTGGAGATCCGACCATGCCCCATCCTCATTTTCCCATGACTTGGGAGCCCCTTAATTGGCCAACCAATCAGCTATTTCATTTGTATTTCTCTGAACCAAACTAAACTGAGTGCCCACTAATAGAATTACGTGTTGTTGAATTTGTTGGGTTGGTTGCGCCAAACATCAATGCCTTATTACCTTACTTACCTCAGTACCACATTGTATCCCCCTCACTTCTTCAATGGCTATAATTGAATCCCCCTCAATTATACCATTAAAATCATTTCACGCATCAGTATTTCTAACCCTTGTTCGAGGGCATGGAATTCTACAGAATTGTTTGTCTCATACCCAAGGTTGTTGAGGATCACCCTACATATTTTCCCCTGGGGAGCTGAAACCCAAATCATTAAGCCCAAGTGTATCTATGGATCTCTATCCATTATCAAAAATACACCAAGATTCTCTAGATTAAATAATTTTAAAATTATATCCCCCTGAGGTGATGGTTGTTGATTAGAGGCCATAATTCTTTTCCTGAGCACAATTTTCCTCAACTACTTGTAGATCCCTTCCAACAATATTTTCATTGGAAGTCTCTTATTATAAAAATTTCAATTCTTTCATTCCTTCTACATGGCCTAGATAGCAAATTCCATGGCCCAATATAAGATAATATTAAACATATATTTCCTTGTATAATTCTCTCGCAATTTTCTTATTGTTTCTTGAATATTGTCCCCGACGCTGTTAGTTTTTCTAAAGAGAAAAGATATCCAATCCCATATAGCAAAACCATGGCGACATGTGTTTAGTAAATGTTTTAGGTTATCCTCTTCACATTCACAAAGGTAACATCAGGAGGCCCTAATAAAACCTCTCTTTACTAAATTCTCTCTTGTCAAGGCCTTCTTATGTAGTACCATCCATAAGAATGTTTCAATCTTGGACCATTATTTTGATGTCCTCACCTTTTTCCACACTGGGTCTGCTTCTCTTCTATGATGGCCCTTAGTATAGGACCTATCCTCTTTAAGTTTGAATTCTTTGCCCTCCTTTCTTCCCTGCCTCTATTGGTCATTATCATCTACATAAAGGATTTGTCTCTTGTTTAATTCTTCCATTAGGTCCACAAACATTGAATCATTCTGATTGAGACTTTGAAAAATGTTTGGGTTCGATTTTATCCATTTAGCAACCTAACCTCATATTTCCAATACTATTATACATGTGTTTGTCCTTGTCTCTAAGTCCCAAATTGAATTAGGTGTCTCTCTTCTTTGACTAGGCTAGGCTTTTGCTGTGAGACACTATCACAAAACAATGTAGTCCTTCTAGAACATAGTCCAATGTGATGTACCTTCCTTTAACCAACACCACCATAATTTATCACTTCAAGATCTATTAATTGTCTCAAGATCTTGTAAACTGACACCACCTAGAAAGATTCATCCACATACATTTTTGCATGATACTAATGCCAATTTCCTCTTATATTTTGCCCTGTTCCATAAGAAATTTCTTTGGATCTACCTTATCTTTTGCAGAATCCCTTTAGGAGATAGAAGTATTGATAACATGTACCCTAGTATCACGTGTAACATTGATTTAGTTAGGACTGGCCTTCTAGTTAAATTTCACGCTCTAGAAGTCTAGTGTTTAACCTTATCCTCTAGTTTGGACATGACCTTCTCTGAATTTAGTTTCTTCTAAGCCCTGACTATGAGGAGTATGCCCAAATATTTTGAAGGAAGATTCCTCCTCTAGAACCCTAAGGTAGTTGTCAAATTCCTCTATATAGCTATATAACTATTAAAAATTAAAAGCATAGATTTATATTGGTAGACCTCAATACCTAGAGCTTCTGCAAAAGAGTCCAATTGCCTTGAACATTTTATCCTCTGCCACTATGGGAATGTCATGTAACATGGTGTCATCTCAAAATTGTTGGTTCATTTTAGTTGGGCATCCTTCATGCAGTTGATGACGTCTGATATCCCCCATTAAATGGTTTAGCAAGAGAACCACTAAATAATATTGAAAAATCTTGGGGTGGTCACTAGGGACATGATATAACTAATCCAAAGTTTCTCAAAACAGAAATATATTAAAATTGCTTCCATATATTCCCAAATTACCTTTTCGTATGCCTTAGATAGGTCGAGATGAATTATCATCCCTTCCTTCCTCCTAATTTTCAAGGAGTATACTATATCATGCGCATGAATACTATTGCCCAATATTTTCTTTCCTTCTACAAAGCTAAATTGTTCCTCTCAAATCAACATAGGAAGAACCAATTTTAGGCAATTTGATATGACTTGGCAGATTGTCTTATATATCACATGGAAAAAATCTATTAGGTGAAACTTTTCAAGAGTGCGGGTTGCCTCCTCCTGTGAGATTAGAGTTATCACAAGAGTCTACCACAACTTCAAAAACATATAATTTTACCACATCCAAATAAGGTTTAAAGAAGTCAATGGTAAATCTAACTGGGATGGGAGCTTTACCATTGGGCATCCCTTAAACATCCTAAGAAACCTCCTCAATGGAAATGGGTTTGTTCAAATTTTGATTATGCTCCTTCGTCAATGCTTTGGGAATATTGCTAAAGATTGTTCAGATCAATGTTAATTTATCAACCAAAGGCCCTTCTGTAATTTTATACAAATGTTTCACAAACACATTCTCAATGTCCTTATGGGATTCATACGACTCCCCCTCTACGTATCTTATTCTGAGGATTTTGTTTGAGTTCCTCTACTCTTCTCCCTTTCCTATAACCACGCGATTGTAGATTTCTTCTTCCATAAAATTTCCTCATATAGGAATTAATCCTCCCACTTATTCAATAGTTCTAACTCCTATTTGATTTTCTATTTTTTATATCTCTCTTCCACTAGTGATCTCACCAATTCCACCATCATCATTTCGAGATCCTTTTTTTCCTGAAAAATATTACCAAACTCAACTCTATTCTAATTCTTGAGTTGGTTATTAATATACCACAACCTAGGTTTCATTCTGAACATCTTCATGCCTTGGATTGGTATATATTCTAACCACCGTTTATTTACATTCTCCATAAAAGAATGGTGATTCATCCAAAAATCTGAACAATCTGTTTTTAGGATTTTCTAAAATGTCCTTTGTTAACACCACTAACCAATGATCAAAACCCCCATAGGGAATAATATTTTCCTCGATATTTATCCGTTGCAGAAATAGGTCTAAAGAAATTAGGAATACATATAACATAAATACAATTCGACGCTCCTTACTCCTCTTATTACTCCAGGTAAAGACCCCATTACTTTAATTAATATCAATCGTATTTTCATTTTCTATGAAATTTTTGAAGAGATAAAAGTCTCTATCTAACATTCTCATACTACCTTAATTTTCTCTCAATGAGGTTAAGATATTAAAACACCTCCTATGATCCATTTTTGGTTTGGCTTTCTACTCCTTAAGCACTTCAAGGCCTAAATTAAGGCTAATTTCTAATCCACTCTTTATGGCCCATAAACATTTGTATTCATAATGGACCCTGAATAACCTATTATCTATAGCTCTAGAGAGAGGAAGAATCTAGTAGATTATGCAACTACAAAGTTCATTACCAGAGGATTCTACCATGTTACTAATCGTCCTGCATTATTTTGAGCTTAAAAATCTAAATAACTGAATCATTTTGCTAGCTTCCTATCTAATTCCTTCATCTTCTCAAATATATACTTATTTCCTTAAATAAATTTTATATATGGCTCTGCCATTATTATATTCTTCTTTAACAATCACTGTTCTCTAATGTTATCATGCCTCTTGCATTCCATGTAATTATTTTCATATTTAATTATGTGTGTTAGTGGGAAAGCTAAGATATCCCATCTTACCTAAATTTGTCATCATTACTCTTAGCTCCTAGATATATACATTTCTCAACATTCTTCCCCTATTCGTCTTGGTTTGCATTGGCAATAGGGGGAGTTGAGATTCAGTCACTTTAATTCCCATATTTCCAATCTCCCTATGTGATTCCTTTAGCCCTCAAAGTTTTACATCCTCCCGCATAAGATAAAGATATTGGATCTGATCCACTTGTTACAAAGGGATTGCACCTAATCCTTGCTTTCTCCATTGTTCCACCATACTCTATAGATACATGCCCTCTCTTTTCACTATTTCTTGGAGATCGAGGTCCTCAGTTCCCACTTCACTTGGCATCATTTCAAATTCTCCTTCAATATCATTCCCTAGATCTGGAATACCATACTCTTATGCCGATTTTCCTGAATCTCCATAGTTCCTTCGTTGTTATGATTAGCCTAATTTTCTAATTTGTCTCCATAATTCCTTTCATCCTTAGGAGTGATGTTGGAAAGGATATCAAAGTTTCTCTTAGTTTTGTTCCTTCCCCATGTAGTTCTTTGTTGTTGTTTCCTATTGGCTCACCTCTTTTGTCTTGGTTCTACAAAGTATTTAGCATATTTTTTCTCATGTTCCTTGTGCTAGTCCTATGGGAACTTCAGGAGGAAACCCCTTATTAGGACCTATGCATGTGGCAACGTCTACACCTGAATGGAATTTTTCCATAACCAATAGGTTGTAGCGATGCTTTGTCGAATAATTCCAATAGAATTTCTTCTGGTAATGGTTCAAATACATCCATCTCTATGCAGATTTTTGTATACAAAGTATATCTTCTTTACAAAGTCACATCTTCAATCTTTGCAAACTTACCTAGGTTTTCACCAATAATTTTAAGGTTCAATGCTAGATACTAATCCAGGGGCAGGGAATAAAGCCTAATTTACACTAGAACACTTGTGAACATCTCCTTTTCTAGGGTGAAATTATCCTTCCATCAACACATGTATAATCTGGTGGAAGCCAAGAAATAAGGTCTACCATCAAACACCTGATATTTGTCTTCCTGATTTGTAAACATAATAATAAAAATTCCTTTTGGTCCAAAGTGTGGTTCAACCTCAAAACATGGCTTCCACTGTTTCTTGATCCAAATGGAAAGGGATTTTTCCATTGGAAACAACACCATGAACTTACATATTATTTCATACGTACACATACAGACTATGAACGCTTAGGTTTAGGGGACTGTAATAACGACCTTAGGGATCCCCACCATTTTGGCCCTACGTGGGTCATTCCCATTTGTGATGTTTATTTTCTTCTATTGATCTGATTAGTCCTTTGTCATACCTTTGTCCTTGCCTCTTTTTTGACCACTCATCTCCTATTTTCAAGTCCCACCTACTTCCACACTTAAACCTTCTAAACCTTTGGACGAAATTCTAAACCATCCACAAAATCATTTTCCTTTGTTTGTTACTAAATTTATATAGGAGGGAGCCCCACTCCCTCCCCGTATAGATATTGTCCTCACCAAAAACCTTGATTGATGAATTTTCTGAAAAATCTAACTCTCTCCCTCTAGTCTTTTAACATGCTACAGCATAAAGAATTGTTACTTTTCAAACCCTTGAAAAGATGAGAAATGAACTTGTATAAGTAAGTGTGAATAGATTGAAAGAAAAGTACATAGCCAATTTTCTAGAATATTATGGTCTAATATATTGCATAACCAAAACCAATACTCATTTACTCGAAGAAAAACATACAACTATAATATTGTTATTGTATATATGGTAAGCGTATTTGAAGGTTAAACTACTAACTGTAAACATGAGAAAAATATTAACAGTTATAAAAACTAAAAGGTATATTTTTCCCATATGAATTTCATGTCTAGAGAGAAAACCTTAAGTCTTAAGGAAAGAGTGATCACATTCTTTTGAGAAAAGGTCAGAATAGTGCATTGAAAAATGTAATATAAATATAAACCCTATGGTCTACAAGTTTGGCCCTCAAAAAGTCATGCATATATCAATAATATACATTTTCACAATAGTGTAGAAACTAAAGCTAATAGTCGTAAAAAATTAAAGCAATATTGTGGCCTTTGCATTTTTTGAGCATGACCTTCTAAATAACATAATAAAAACCCCATGGTGAGAGTTTGGATTATTTATAAACTCATACAAAGTCACAACATGTAGTCAAGTCTAATAGGTTGCATTAGCCATGAACTTGCAAAAGGAAGTTGGTGTTAGTAATAGCTTCGAACCCTTGTGTAGCCTCAAGTGAATATATAACCAATGAAAAAGGAAATACATTGCAGTATCGTGAGCACTACACTCACATTTAACTGGACACAAATTATCATAGTTATAGTCCCTCTACTTCACAAAGATAAACGAAAGACTAAATGGCTAGCATCCTAGGGTTGTCCTTACCTATAGATGACATAAATGAGTAATCAGTATTCCTACAATTGAACCAATGAAGGAGGGAATGGTTAGTTTGAGCATGGTTATACAATATATCTAGAAGAAAAATTTGAGGAAAGACCAAGCATGCAAAACTCTCTCTCTCTCTCTCTCTCTCTCTCTCTCTCTCTCTCTCTCTATTATATATATATATATATATATATATTATATAATATATATATATATATATATATATCTGTGTGTGTGTGTGCGCGTGCGCGCTTTGAGATAAGAGCTAAGGATGTTATGTGGCAAAAAATAGTTCCATGGGTCTTTTCCTGAAGCAGCCAGAGCACATGACATAGGAAAATTACCACCATGATAGGTGAGTAACGCTCATTACCTCTAGGAAACATAAACCTACAATGTCATTTGACAAAAAATTAATGGAGTTTCTTAAGGAAATACAACTGAATGCATGATAAATCCAAGTCAAAAACTCGGAAAAAGAATAAGGATTCTTCCCAACAATTTTTATATATTTGAGAGTAGTTTTATTGGATGTATTCCCTTCATGCAATATAGTACAGGACTCATGCATGAAATTGCAATTGAAAGAAAAAATTAAAGACCATATTTCAAGCTTACAAAAAAATTTGATTAGTGTTTGCAGTAGAGATACATGGCTTTGTTTCTTCATCAGAACAAAATCCGCAATGAGGCCTCAAATGAGAGGATTGGGTGCGATAGTTACCTAGACTCTTACCTGAGGCAATCTCTATCGTCCATCGCAAGATTAAATAGTGAGCATTGAATACAATATCTATTACTACCACCTCAAGGAAGATAGATACTCATCCATGTGTGTCAATTGGCCTAGCATATATGCATTCAACACAACTCAATGCAATCTATGAACTCCATTCAATTAATATATATATATATATTAATTAATTTTCTCTTGGTATTAAGCCGTGTATATATATATATACATAATTTGTCATTTCTTCTTAAAATGAGAAAAAAATTGAGGTCAAGTTACTCTAAGAATATTATAATGAAAGAAAAGCACAAACGTATTATAAGGAAACGCCATGGAATGATAATGTACAAATAATGAAAGAATAAGGTGTGATGCATCAATTTCACCATGATACAAAGAAAATAAATAGAATGGTGAGAACAATAATAAGGAGAAGACATTGCAAACTGAAGGATAGATTCGGATGATAATGTAGAAATCCTTTATGCTTTTTATGTTTGCATGAGTATCGATCTTAACTTTGCAAGTAAAAGAAAATTACAAGGGAGAAAGAAAGTAAAATGGTTTTGCATAATATATAATATTTCTCCGCGAATTCAATATAACGCATGGACAAAGCTTAATAAAAATATATGGAAATATTTATTATTTTTTTCATCTGTTTTTATTAATTTTTCACTTACATTTATGGATTTTTCGTCATACGTTTTTATAATTTATTAATTAAATTTTTTAAATAAATTTTTAATATTACTTTTAAGGAATTTCGAATAATAAAACAAAACAATTTAAAATAAATTTTATAGGATGGAAAAATATTTTTTTTAATTAAAAAAATAAATAAACAAGATAAAAAACATATAAATATAACCAATAAGTAAAAACACATTAAAAAATTTAATCACCTTTAATAATATCGTTAATAGGATAGTATATCTCTTATTCACGTTTCGGTTTATTGTAATCATTAATCATAAATCGATTAAATGTTATTAACATAGGCAAATAATTTCAAAATACTTTATTGGGGGTCTTTATTTTTGCCGTATTTATAATGATTACATTGAAATAATTTAAAATATATTTTTTTATTTTTAGAACATGTTTTTTAATAGACATTGGTAATTTTGCTTTGTAATTTGATGTAATGCTTTAATATTTTTTGATTTGATGAAACAAAAATAAATTAAATAAAAAATACAAAAAAATATTAATTATAATTAATAACTAAATGATTTTAAATCTATTTTAACTTTTTAATTATTAAGTATTTAGACATCAAATATTTTGATATACAAATTCTTATTTTCAAAATGAAAAGAAATTTGATTCCTAATCAATTTCAGTGATATCTCAATTAAATTGATCTAATGGACTATTTTATTTTATGTTAACAATATATAATTATTACCAAACTAATAATAAAAACATTTAAAATTATTTAATTACTTTCATAATATTGAATAATATTTATTTTAAACAAATTTTTGAAAATAACTTAATTCAATCATCTATTATAAAATATTATATAAATATAGATTCACATTCACAATTCTATGATTCAATCAAAAACAAAAAATCGATAATTACATCTGAATTCATTTAATTATAATTTAATGTAATACAGTTCGCAAACCATAAATAAATATTTTAAAATTTGTTACATTATTTTTTATATAAATAATGGATTACTTATATAAATTAATTTTATAACTAATAAACTAATTTTTTAATCCTTTAGTGCATATTTTATTTTTTATTTTTTTAAGTTATTATAGTGATGATGATGGTGGTGGTGGTTAACGTCCACTGAGACCAAATTGGTCTATTGAACCTATAATTTTATTAGTTTTTAATTGCATGGCTCCACCTATTTCTTGGTGAGATTGGTGTTGTAGCTTTCTTCTTTTTCTCTACAGTCTTCTAACCTCCTTTATCTTGCATCTCCTTCATCTCTTCTGGTTCTTGGGGCATTGATGCCTTAGCTTTGCGATTTATTGTGTTCGTCCTTTTCAAGATAGTTGGAGAAGAAGTTTGGTCTAGGAGATTTGTTTTGTTGTTAAATGAAGATTTATTTTGTGTGGTATTCAAATCCTCATAATTGTTGATGCTCGAGGTATTGTCAAGTTCACTTTTGTGTTGTTGGGCGAGGCTTTCCCCCTACTTGTCTTGAGAGTTGTTTCTTCCTTGCCCGATTTCTTGTGATTCAGAGTTTTCTTGAGAGTATTCTTCTTTGATGACAGTGTAGTGTTCTTTTTGTGCTCCTTCCCACCATGTAGATCTGTGGTGATTTTTTCTAGCAAAATTTTTCTGGGAGGCTTTTGGGCAATTTTTGGCTAGATGGCCTGTCTCAAAGCAGGATTGACATTTGAAAAGGACACTTTCATAATCGAATTTCTAGTTCCACACATAGTCTTTACTTGTTAGGTGTATTTCAGTTGGGAATTCGGCGTTGAATTCCATTTCCACACAGATGCGTGCATAGGTGGTTTAAACATATTCCTCTTCTTCTGGGCACCTGCAATAAAATTTCCCAATTACATTTCCAATGGCTTTTAGCGATGAGGAATTCCAAAGATGCAAGGGTAGGTTTGGCAATCTCAGTCAAACCGGTGCTGAGGTTATGATTGTTGTTGAGGGATCAAATGATGGGTTCCATGGCTTCATGAATGGGCCTGAGTTTTCCCAAAACCAAGGGCCAGAATCTAGAATACATTGTCTGCTTTCAGGGTTTTCAAAATCTACTATAAAGAAACCCCTAGCACAATGGTAGATATTAATTACATTAGAAATGATAGGCTTCCATACCTCTAAGATCCAACTATGGAGAGCTATCAGCTGCAACCAAAAACCATTGGATCGGTAGATTAGGGCACTTTCAGAAAATTTCAAAGCCTCATCGAGTGAGGCCTGGTCCACTTGGATAGTGGGAGGTGGGGCTTCACTGACGATATGGGCAGGAGCTTGCCCTCCAGAGGTGGACGGATGAACAAAATATTCTTGATATTGGCAACTAACTTGAAAATATCATCAAATAAATTCAAAATAATAGTTCTTATTTAAATTTTCATTTAAATTTTAGTTTTTAGATGTTTTTATATTATTATTCATATAACATCTCATTTATCTATTTAAAAAAGAGGAAGAATGAAGAAAGTTAAGATCTATTTATGAGAATTTCATTTGGGTATTCATATATATATATATAATATATTATAGTATATATATATCTGTGCAATATATTTTAATTTTTTTATAAAGAATATATGTTTAATTTTCAAATAAATTTTTTTTTTCAAATTATTATTAAATATTATATTATATTATTTGCAAGAATTAAAAACTAAGTGGAAGAATTACAATTATTCTCTCCAACTGCTGAAATAATATAAATTAAAAACTATACATAAATATGCAATAAATAGTAAGTTATTCATAAATATTAAAAGAAATGATGTGATGTTCTCAGTAATTAAATATTATTATTATAAGTTTATATATTTATTATTTTGATTAAGCTATGCATGAAGCGAATGTCTTGATGATGACAATCATGTAACTCTCACGTGTAGTTAGGATAGGCAGTTACTTATCCCTAACTACTTCCTTGAATATTTATTCTCAAGGAAAAGATAAAGAGGTTATTGGTACCTAAGATCAAGAGAAGGAGAGAGGAAAGAGAGGATATGGTGTTGATATGTGAGACGGGTTCATAAAGCTAAGTCTGGTTAAGACCAAATAGTTGTGACATGTTAAGACTAATAGTCTTAAAGGAATCATCATGCATGTGAGTAATAGCTCAGGCGGAGACTGAGGCTCGAAAGCTGGTCTCAAGGTTGGCAAGTCATAATCAAACTGGGACTAAGTAGTGAGTCGATAAAATAACTATAGAAATCAGATAAGTACTTACTTCTTTCTGAAAATTAAACGAACTATTGAAAACAAAGATATGTATTCTATTTAGAAAACGTTCTAATTCAATAAATGATTAATTATTACCAAATAGAGTATACATTAGGAGAATCCATTTCAAAAAGCTATATATATGTGTACGTATATATGTATGCACGTATATATGTATGCATATGTATATGTACATGTATTTGTATATATATATATATCTTTTAGAAGAAGTAAACCAAAAGCAAGAATTCATGAGAACTGTTTTAGAAACTTCCAAATGAAGAGGGTTACTATTCTAGAAATGAAGAGCATTGCTCACAGACAAACCGAGATATAGGAAAATAAAATTTAGATTATAACTCTTTTAATACCTTGCTAGCTAAGAGAAAATACAAGCATCAAGTATTAAATTAAACTCTTAGGAAAATCAAACCTATCAGATTATTCGAACCTGAAAGAGAAAATAGGAATTGAAGTTAAGGTAAAATTAACAAGTTTATTTTTAAAGAAAATGCCATACAAAAAGCAAGTGAATCTTGAACCCAAGAACTTAAACCCAAACGAGCATGGGTCTTCCAGGAATATTATATTTGGGATATGGGTAGAAACCCCGAAACCACATGCATTTATAAATAGTGGGACAAAATGGTATGAAATTTATAAACAAATTCAAATATAGAAGGAAAGCCAATTCAAGTGAATATCATAAACCTGTGCATCCAAAAAAGTTGTTCAAAGTAGTAAACTCATTCCATTCCAATGCGCAAAGCATTCATATATATATATATATATAAGGCATCGAAATTATTAAAGAACTGAATACGAAATCATTGATAGTATAAGGTTAAACATGATTGAAATACAATCGAGGATTGCAAAACCCAATTCAAGATGCATGACATAATCCTAAAAACTTGAAAAATGGAGTCGTTGGGTGCTTAACAAAAATAACATACAGTTGTAGGGAATATATACATAGAACCCAACAAATATATGCCTCACCCAAACATAAGTCCGAAAATAATTTATTTAAATTATAACTTAAAGAGTTGACATGATAAAACCCTTTATGCCTCGAAACTCTTCAACCAAAGATTTCATGGGATACATCCCCGTATCATTACCCGATGGGAAGATGGAGCAGTAAGTTTACAACCTTAAAACTTGGCCAAGGAGGTGGGAACCCGTTCCACGCAGGCATGTTCATGTAATGTGAAAGCCCTCCGGTGAAGTCTAGCAGTTCAAATGAAACAATTTGTTAAGTAAATGAATAATGAATACACTGAAGCACAATATAACAAGGATAGGGAGAAATGATTACCTGGGTCGTACTACTGTGACAAAGACACTCCCTTTGAGCGATAACTCTCAGAATGAGCTCTGCAAACCTAACTGTTGGATACATAGTCATGGTGGAGCTAGGAAAAAATAGAAAGAACTCTGTCAACAAACACAATGAGGCAGGTTCAGAACCTACATAAAACCCCTGAATCCATGGACCAGACATGGAAGGCTCTGTCGAATAGAGAAGGAATTCCAAAACCACTCCATGAATAAAGTGACAAAGGAGATAAGGTTGTAATTAATGCCATCTGATGGAATCACTTCTCGAAGGACCGTAGATATGGGGACCATCTTGAATTGATGCCTAACAGTTGGATGGCAGTCAAAAGTACCCATAATCTCCAATCCTACCAACTCTAGGGACAAGACCAAGTCAATATATTAGTTTTTAGGTATATCAAGCCATGAATTTACTCCATAGAGACATAACTAAATATTAAAGGTGAAAATTTTGAAGTAGATTAATATTGTATGTGGAAACACCAAGTTATATATGTGATGTATAGTTAAGAATTTATACCCCGTGCAAGGCTTGCATTTAGTAATTAATCCTTAGAATATAATGCAGGAGCATCTAAGCACTCTTCATTAAAAGAGCAATCCAAAGCTGAGAAGGAGGAGACTTGGACAAACATGCCAACCAGGAGGCAAATTCTATTAAAACAAGGCTACAATGATGGAATGGATAAAGTCTCTAGAAAACTTATTCAATGTAATTTAATCTGCCATGTATGCGTATAAAGAGATTTAGGGGTTTGTTGAGCGATGGTGGGAGAAATTCATGGATTGTAAATGATCCCTCCCTTTTGTAACTTCTTACATAAGAGAGTCTGTGTAAGGTGGTGAGGGAGATATAGAGCGACAGATAGAGATTTGTGTAAACAGGGTGTGGCTTCAATGCAGCTAAGAGGGGAAAGTGTCACTAAGGCTGAAATGCCTTAGAATTTAATCAAGTTCCGTAGAATATAAATCTACGTGTGTGTACGAATTCCATGTATCTGTGTACGTATGCTTTTTCAAGTTATGATGTGTATATATGTATTGTTGAGTTAATTTTTGTGTTACAGTTTGATTGATTAACCATCCATCACTGTGCGGATCGATGGCGATCAGAAGTTAAACAATTCAATCGTTGTTTGAAGTGTCGAATAGAAATGGCAGAGTTAATTAAGTGTTGATATGATTCCATCATATGTCCATCATATGTGAAGAAGTGCAGAAGAAGAGCCGTCGGATCATTGAAAGTGGTTTTGTAACAGGAAAGTAGTTCATCGGGTAGCCTAAGGGCTGTAAATGGTTTTTCAAAAGACGGACCTGTTGAGATCTAGGGATGACCGGACCATTTGTGGTTGGATGATTGAACAAATATCAGATTGGAATAGGCACAAAAGTTAATCTAGAAACTAGACCTGAACTTTTATAAATTGAGGACTTATAAACGTCATCGGTTCTGTGAGGGCGGATAATCATTTGTGCAAATCTTCGAGCGATTTCATAGTGACCATTGGATCACTAAAGACTATTGACTGTTAGATCAATCTCACATGCCATTAGTCATAAGTAAATGGACCTTGCCCTGAGGAACTTGTGATATTGCAATGGAGTATGTACTTTCAGATCAAAGGATTGATTGAACGATGGATATTGACTCTCGCATTACACAGGAATCAAGTGCTGGCAGATTGCGAAAATTTCGATGTGCGATGAGATGAAAATGCGATGAATCATCGACCATTGGATCGTGAATCCAATCAATGGCAAAGATTGGAGAACAATGGAAATTTTTGTGAAGTGTGGACTCGAGAAGTTTATGGATGCGAATCTATTCTATTTGAGATCCGGCCTTAGGCGGTCATGGTTAGCTTCCCATATATTTCTGTGTATTTGCACTAACTATTGTTGTCTCGATTTTTAAGGCGAAAGTGTCAATTAACACTTCCAATAGAAACATGGGCCCATAAATCACATGTCCATTATTGATATTTTAGAAATGAAAGTGATATTGCATTAGGGAATTTTCACCTTTCATCAAGTGGTATCAGAGTAGGGAAATATTTTCCTACGTAAAGAATATTTTGTGTAGAAGAAGGAGTGCAAGAAGAAAGAGAAGGAGGTATAGTTGTGCTAAAGCTTGGCGAGTGTGAGAAAAATTGCAACAACCTAGAGCGAGGAGTGCTCAATTGGTTCCAGAGGAAACAACCAGAAGGATGCCAAAATACTAAGCTCAAAGGAGAAAGCTTGGTGAGGTATCATGTAGAAGAGAATACTATTACTGCAGAGGTTTGGTTGCAGCTCACAGAAGATCATGAATGTTTCCACTCAGGAAGTGGGTAGAATTGTTATGGGATTAAGGAGAAGCATATGACTAGGAGGTCATAAATTTCTGTGCCTTGGGAGCCTGATGCAAGAGCATCTAGGCACTCTTCATTAAAAGAGGAATCCAAAGATGAGAAGGAGGAGATGTGGACAAATGTGCAAACTAGGAGGCAAATTCTATTAAAATAAGGTTAAAATGATGGAATGGATAAAATCTCTAGAAGACTTATTCAATGTAAGTTAAACTGCCATGTATGTGTATAGAGAGATCTAGGGGTTCGTTGAGAAATTGTGGGAGAAATTCATGGATCGTAAACAATCCCTCACTTTTGTAACTTCTTATATAAGAGAGTTTGTGTAAGGTGGTGAGGCAGATATAGAGCGATAGATAGAGATTTGTGTAAATAGGGTGTGGATTCAATGTAGTCGAGAAGGGAAAGTGTGACAAAGGATAAAATACCTTAAAATGTAATCAAGTTCTGTATAATATAAATCTGTGTGTGTGCGAATTTCGTGTATTTGTGTATGTATGATTTTTCAAGTTATGTTGTGTATATATGTGTTGTTGAGTTAATTTCTATGTTACAGGTTGATTGATCAACCATCGATCACTGTGAGGATCGATGGTGATCCAATTTTAAGCAAGTCAATTGTTGTGTGAAGTGTTAAATAAAAATGGCATAGCTAATTAATTGTTGATGTGATTCCATCATATGTGAAGAAGTGCAAAACAAGATTCGTCGGATTATTGAAAGTGGTTTCGTAACAAGAAAGTAGTTCATCAGGCAACCTAAGGGTTGTAAATGGTTTTTCAAAAGGCAGACCCAATGGATGCTTGAACTAGAATATAATTCAGTTGAGATCTGGGGATGATCAGACCGTTCATTATTGGACGATAGGATAGATATCGGGTTGGAATAGGTGTAGAAGTTAATTCAAAAAGCAGAGCTGAACTTTTATAAATTAGGGACTTATAAACCAAATCGGTTCTGTGAGGGCAGATAATCATTGCACAGATCTCCAAGCAATGTGATAGTGACCATTGGATCACTGAAGACTGTTGACCCTTAGATCAATATCGCATTGCATCAGTCATAAGTAAATGAACTTTTCCCTAAGGAACTTACGATATTGCGATGGATTACGGACTGTCAAATCAAAGTATTAATCGAACGATGAAGATTAACTATCGCATTTCACAGGAATCAAGTGCTGGCAGATTTTGAAAGCTATGATGTGCGATGAGCCGAAAATGCAATGAAGCGTCGACCGTTGGATCGTGAAGCCGGTCAATGACGGAGATTGAAGAACAGTGGAAAGGTTTGTGAAGTGCGGACCCATTAATTTTGTGGATGCGGATCTATTATATTTGAGATCTAGCCTTAGGCATTCGTGGTGAGGTTCCCATGTATTTCTCTGTATTTTCACTAACTATTGTTGTCCCAATTTTCAAGGCAAAATCACAAATTAATGCTTCCAATAGAAATTTGGGCCCATAAACCATAGGTCCATGATCGATATTTGGAAATGAAAGGGATACTATGTTAGGGAAATTTCACCGTTCATCAGAATACAAGTGTCAAGTATACTCTTTAGGTTGTGTATTGCAATCGTATATGAAATCAATTTTTCTATATTATTGAAATGATTTATATAATGATATTACCAATAAATGTGACAAGTGGTATTAGAGTAGTCAGGTTTCAAAACTAGGACCTCTTGAACAAATAAATAACAATCTTTGTGATATGAACATAGAGAAAGGGGAAAAGCAATCAGCGTGAGGAGGACTGGACTTACACCAAATAGACCCGTGACAGGAGCAAGACCAACTTCCTTTCCAGAAGCCAATCCTGAGGTATGGGTACGAGTGGGAGAGGAGTCGCGCAATACCAACTCTACCATTTCTGAAATTGTATAAGAACTAAAGGATGAAATGGCTAGGTTGTGGGAAAACAACAAAGGTGTAGTGCAAGAACAAGAGAAAATTATGAAGAGTTTGTCTAATAGATAGATTCAGTGGCAACCAATTCCCAGTCCCAAACAAGAAAACATGACTCAAGAACAGGAATTCAGAAATGAAAACTCAGAAATAGAAGGAGACAAAGAAAACCGAGAGGAGGAATCTGACAATGTACTAGATCACAAAATGAAAAAGGATAGAAAATTGAGTTGCAACGAGAGTTTCGAAAGATCAAACCTCCCCTCTTTGATGGTGAATAGGAGGAAGTTGTTGAGGCCTAGCTTATCAACATGAATAAGTATTTCTAGTTGTATGAATATGATCATAATCTAAAGTCTTACCTAGCCATATATGAGCTGCAAGGAAAATCCATCTTGTGGTGGGAGGAGGTGAAAATGGTACGTGGAATTAATGAGCAGAATGTAACTTGGGAAAAGTTTCAAAGGTATTTCTAGGAAAAATATTTAAGGGAAAGATTTTACGATTAGAAGGAAAGAAAGTTTCATGACCTTCAACTTGATCAGTTGTCTATAGATGAATTCATAACAAAATTCACATCTTTTCTACGATATGTTCCCTACATATGGGAAGAGGAAGAAAAGGTGCAGATATTTATCAGCAGTTTGCCTCTATTCATGAAGGAAAATCTTGAATTTGACAATCCAAAGACCATGGATGAAGTTATACGAAAGGATCATATATTCTATCAGCAAAATAGACCAAAGGGTGATGGATGAAAGAGATTGTCTGATAAAAAGGGAATTAAGTTTTCCTCTGGTAGTAAAGGAAATAAGGCTTTTGTTAACAAAGGACCCCATAAAGGTCAACCAATCATAAATATGAACAAAAATAAACCTAGATTTAAATTTCCAAGTGAGACTAAGATAAATGAACAATCTAGAAGAATTGAAGTGGAAACAACAACGAGACCCCCATTACAGTGTTGGGGATGTGGAGGACCACATTATCTCAAAACCGTCCATATCGCAAGGGAACTGAACAAGCTGCACAGATTCAAGAAGCATCAACTATGGGAGAAGTGGATAGTATTATTCCTAAAATCAATGGTGTCCTCGAGGATCATCAAGAAGAATACCAACCAGCAATGGTGTTATTCGTAGGTAAGATCTTCAACCAAACTATATTTATTTTGATTGATCTAGAAGCTACTTTGTGTTATATAAGTCCAAAAGTGGTTGACGAGTGTCATTTACAATCTGTTAAATTTAAAAACCCTTGCCTAGTACAACTCGTCACAGGGGCAAAGAGAAGGGTGCTCACTAAAGTTATCAATTGCCCTCTAAAGCTAGTAGGCCAACCTATTAAGGAAGATCTGAATGTTTTACCTTTAGGATCGTATGATACCCTAATAGGTATGGACTAGTTGGATAAGTGTTAGTCCCTCATTAATGGTAAAGACAAAAATATTAATTACATGGATAAAGAGGGTATGAGACAAGAAATTCAGGGTATACAAAGACCACTGAAAATAAGACCACTAACAACTTTTGAATTAGAAAAAACTATTTGAAACGGATGCCATATTAATGCAATACAAGTGGGGTATATCAATTCAATGAAAAAAATTGGTACTTTAGAAAATATACCTATGGTACAGAATTTTCCAGATGTATTTCTCAAGTTGATTCTAGGACTGCCTCCAGAGAGGAATATAGATTTTATAGTTGAGCTCGTCCCTGGAGCTACCCTAGTGTCCTGAGCCCCTTATCGCATGAGCATACCAGAATTCATCGAATTAAAAATGTAGTTATAGGAATTGATTGATAAAAATTATATACAAATAAGGTTCTCACCATGGGGAGCTCATGTACTCTTCATCATGAAGAAGGATAGAACCTTATGGATGTGCATGGGTTACTGATAGCTAAAAAAGTTGAAAGTTATGAATAAATGACCTTTTCCATGTATTGAGGAATTGTTTGACCAAGTAAAGGGAGGGACCGTATTTTCAAAGATTGATCTTTGCCCAGGGTACCATTAAATTAGAATAAAGGAATAATATATAGCCAAAACAACCTTTAGAACTTTCGATGGGAATTACGAGTTCATTTTGTTATTTTTCCGGCTCATAACACTCCTGCGACCTTTATATGTCTAATGAACAATGTTTCTCATCAATATTTGGAAAAAAATTTACTAATATTTATTGATAATATATTGATATATTCCTAGAATATAGAAGAGCATAAGAAGCACCTACAAATTATCCTACAAACCTTGAGGGAGCACCAATTCTATGCCAAGTATAACAAATGTGATTTCTTTAAAGAACAAAATTCAATATTTAAGACATATCATTATCAAGGATGGGATTTTTGTGGACCTAGAGAAAATAAAAACCATCATGGAATGGTGAGTACCAAATAATATAGTTGATATAAGATCAATCATTGGTCTGGCTGGATACTATAGGATATTTTTTGAAGGATTCTCTATGGTGGCATACCCCATTACCTCTTTACAAAAGAAAGGGAAAACCTTCACTTGGACCACAGATTATCAAAAATGTTTTGACAAGTTGTAGCACTTGCTTACTACCGCACCTATTTTAAGTATTGCAAACCCAAATAAATAATACATCGTTTGTAGATATGCCAGCAAGGAAGGTGTTGGTGGTGTGCTAATGCAAGAGGGAAGATTTATTTCTTATGAGTCTTAAAAGCTTAAGGGGCATGAATAAAAGTATTTGTCTTATGATTTGGAGCTAACAACAGTAATCCATGCATTAAAAATGTGGAAACATTACTTATTGGGTAAGAAGTTTTTATTAATGACACATCATCATAGTTTAACCAACTCTTTCAAGAAGCCTACCATGAATGCTAGACAAGCCTGCTGGGTTGATTTCCTGAGTGAATTTGACATTGACATCAAGCATTTAAAAGGAAAAGAATTCCAAATTGTGGATGCCTTAATTCGGAAAGTAAAGAGTATTTATGAAGTCTCTTTTAGTGAAGTACATATCAGTTTTAAAGAGAAGATTAAAGGAGCAACAATACAGGATCCTGAATATAAAATTTTATGGGAGAAAGCTAACAATTTGAACAACAACAAACAACAACTAGGATATTAGGTAAATCAAGAAGGTATGCTGATTTACAGAGGGAGAGTGTATGTACCAAACTAACAAAAGATATTAAACAATTAATTTTAGAAGAATACCATAAAATTCCTTGAGAAGGCGATCTCGGAAATCAGAAATTAATCACTACACTCAGAAAGGAATATTTCTGGCCCGGTATGAAGAAAGAGGTGACTGAATACTTGGGTCACCATTTGAAGTGTCAACAAGTGAAATCGGAGCACCAGCACCCAGTTGGGCTACTCCACCCATTGCCTATTCCGAAATGCAAATGGGAAACCATTTCCATTGATTTTATTACAAGACTACCTAAGTCTAAAAAGAAAAATTTCTCAATAATTGTGGTAGTAGACAAGTTGAGCAAGTCTTCTCACTTCATACTAGTACAGTCTAGTTATAAGTCCATTCAAATTTCTAACATATTCATGGAAAATAATTTTAGACTACATGGAATACCAAAGGTTATAATTTTCGATCGTGATGTAAAATGTACATTGGATTTTTGGAAAGACTTATTTGCATGTTTAGGCACAAAAATACATTTTAGCACTACCTATGAACCTTAGACAAATGGAGAGACTAAGTGGGTGAATCAAATAGTGGAGGATATGTTGCAGACTTATGTAATGCATCTGCCTTCTAAATGGGAGGATTATATACATTTGGTGTAGTTTTCTTACAACAATAGTTACCATACATATTTGAAAATGAGCCTGTTTGAAGTATTATCTGGACGTAGGTGTAGGACACCCTTGAGTTGGGGTAGCCCAAAGGATAAATTGATGTTGGGTCCTGACATGTTAAAAGAAATGGAAGATATGGTTAAAAAATGCACTCAAATTTCAAGACTACTCAGGATCGTCAGAAAAAAAATTCTTGAATGGATGAGAATTTTTTGGGAGTTTCAAGTCGAAGATCATGTTTACATTTGTGTACAATACACAAAGAGTACTCTACATTGGGGTGGGTGTGCTAAATTAGTACCCCGATTTTGTGGTCCTTTCCAAATCTTGGGCCAAATTGGACTTGTGGCTTATGAGCTTGCTTTTCCCACCCGCTTACGTGTGCATAATGTTTGTCGTGTTTTTGTGTTAAAAAATATATATCTATGATCCCAACCATATAATTAATTGGCAGGATATACAGGAAATTAGATTATTCATAGGTGACATAATGTATTATAAATAATTTCTAATGAAAACTGCCAAAGGAAGGAGCTGACAAATTTTTTATAATGTATCAGTCGAACCAAAAGGCAAGCTCTTGGTTGAACCCTTGGGTATACTTGACCAGAGAGAATTAATGTTGTGGAGAAGAGTTATGACCCAAGTTAAAGTGCAATGGCAGCACTTTGGGCCAGAGGAGGCCACCTAGGACGACGAACAGGTCATGAGTGAGAATTTGCCAAACCTATTTGCAGTAGAGAAACATCGGGACGATGTTTAATATTAGGGGGGAAGATGTTATGTCCCCAGTAATTGTAAATATTTAATTACAACAGTAAAAGAAATAGGATATTATTATTATAATTTTATATATTTATTATTTTGATTAAGCTATGCATGAAGTGAATGTCTTGATGAGGACAATCATGTAACTCCCAGATGTTAGGTATTTCAGATAGGGATTTACCTATCCCAAACTACATCCTTGAGTATTTATTCTCAAGGAAGAGATCAAGAGGGCATTTGTCCCTCAGATCAAGAGAAAGAGAGAGGAAACAAAGGATACCGTGCTGATATGTCAGACGGGTTCAGAAAGCTAAGTCTGCTCAAGACCGGATAGTTATGATATGTTAAGACTGATAGCTTTGAAAGAATCATCCTTCATGTCAGTAACAACTTGGGGGAAGACTTAGGCTTAAAAGTTGGTCTCAAGGTTGGGAGGAAATTCGGGAAGTTATAGTCAAAGTGGGAGTAAATAGTTAGTAGACAAAATAACTATATAAATCAGATAAGCACTTACTTCATCGGAAAATTAAATGAACTATTGAAAATAATGATATGTATTCTGTTTAGAAAATTTTCTAATTGATTAAAGGCCTAATTATTACCAAATAGAGTATATATAATCAACATGTTAGTTATTTAACATAAATTAGTCTAGCGAAGGAAATTATAAAGAGGCAAAAGATCTATAATCAGATTAGCATTCATCCTTTAGGAGAATCCATTTCATAAGGCTATACAATATATATAACTCTTTTAGAAGCAGTAAACCAAAAGCAGGAATTCGTTAGAACTGTTTTAGAAACACTGAAATGAAGAGGGTTACTCTTATTGAAATGAACAAATACTACTCAAAGACAAACATAGATACAAGAAAAGCAAATATAGATAATAAATCTTTAAATACCTTTCTAGCTAAGAGAAAGTGCAAGAATCAAGCATTAGAATAAACTCTTAGGAAAATCAAACCTATCGGATTATTATGAACTGAAAAGAGAAAACCATAATGCAAGTTAAGGTAAGATGAACAAGTTTACTTTTAAATAAAATGTTGTACAAAAGACAAGTGAATCTCGAACGAAAGAACTTAAACCCAAATGAGCATGAGTCTTCTGGGTAAACTGAGCAAGGACTCTATCGTGAAAAATTATAGAGAATCATAGTAAATTAATAAGGACTATTATATTTGGAATGTGGGTAAAAGCCCTGAAAGAACATGCATTTATAAATACTGGAACAAAATGTTATGAAATTTATAAACAAATTCAAGACCATAATAACAAAATTATGAGTAAAGGATTAAGTCTTTCTTAAATATAGAAGGAAAGCCAGTTCGGGTGAATATCATAAACCTCTGTATAAGAATAGAACTTTGCAATGTAGAAAACTTGTTCCATTCCAATGCACAAACCATTCATATATATATATAAAAGAGGCATCAAAATTATAAAATAACCGAATACGAAATCATCAATAATATAAGATTAAACATGATTTAAATACAATGGAAGGTTGTGGAACCCAATTCAAGTTGCACACCATTATCCTAAAGACTGAAAAAATGGCGTCGTTGGGTGCTTAACAAAAATAATATATAGTTGTAAGGAATTTATACATAAAGCCTAACAAATATACGCATCAACGAAACATAAGTCTGAAAACAATTTAACTAAAGTGTAACTTAAAGAGTTAACATTATAAAACCCTCCATGACCTAAAACTCTTCAACCAAACATTTCATGCGACACATCCCATTCACATTACCCAGTGGGAGGATGGAGTAGTAAGTCTGCAACCTTTAGACTTGGGCGAGGAGGTATGAACCCATTCCACACAGGCATGCACATGCAGTGTCAAAACCCTCCGATGAAATCTAGCAGTTCAAATGAAACATTTTGTTAAGGAAATGAATAATGAATACACTGAAGTGAAATATGCGAAGGATAGGGAAAAATGATTACCCTGGCTGGGCTGCTACGAAAGAGAGACTCCCTTTGAGTGGTAAGTGTCAGAATGAGCTCTTCAAACATAACATTCAAATACACAGTCATGGTGGAGCTAGGAAAAAACATAAATAACTTCATCAACAACATAGTGAGGCAGGAGTAGAACCTCCGTAGAAACGTTGAAGCCGTGAACCAGACCTCGAAGGATCTTCCAGATAGAGAAGGAATGCCAAAACCACTCTGCGAAGAAAGTGACAAAGGGGATAAGGTTTCTTTCAACGCCGTCCGATGGAATCGTTTATCAAAGGACTGTAGATGAGGAGGCCATCTCGACATGATACCCAGTAGCTGGATGGCAATCGAAAGAAGCCAGAATCTTTAATCCCACCAACTCTAGGGAGAATACCAAGTTAATGTATTAGTTATTAGGTATATCAAGGCGCCGATTTAATCCATAGAGACATAACTAAATATTAACTGTGAAAATTTTGAGGTATATTAATATTACATGTGCAAACTCCAAGTTATATGTGTCATGTACACTTATAACTTGTGCAAGGATTGTACCTGGTAATTAATCCTTAAAATGAATATTTCAAGTATACTCTTTAGGTTGTATATTGCAATTGTACATTAAATCAATTTTTTTTTTTTATATTATTACAATGATTTACATAATAATATTATGTAGAGATATAAGAAAGGATATATTATTCATAAAAGAATATTTTACTCAAAAAAAATTATTAAATAATAATAATTTTATTATATTATCTTTCATAATAATTTAATTTTATTATATTATCTTTCATAATAATTTTTAGTTTTATATATTATTTAAACATTTTTTAAATAAGAAATATTATTACAAATTGTAATTAAAAATTTATTTTTAATTGAATCCCAATTAAAACTAGATGTAAAAAGGTATTAATTCTTTAATGTAAATTGTTTTAACCTTTTAATTTTATATTATATATTTATTTTTTCTATTACGTTACAAATACATGTCTATTTTGAAATATTGTTCCATAATTTGGTATTTATATTCCAAATAGATTTTTTATTTATTTTTATAATTAAATTGATTAATTAAACCATGTAATATGAACGCCGATATCAAATGAGTTGTGGTTTTTGGGCATGTGCTATTAATACACCAAGATACTAGCCATGATATTATAACAAAAACCTTTATACAAATCCATAGTAAATTAAAAACCTTTATACAAATCCATAGTAAATTAAAGTGAATAGACATAATTAGAAATGTTATTACATGTCTTAAATGTATCTATGTTTAAGATTGACCATTTTCATCATAAATTTAGGCAGGCCTTAGAAATTGAAAAGAGGCTTCTTAATTTGAATAGATATGATGACTAGATATCACCAAATGATGGATTCCTGCTCTTTATTCCTAATTATATAATATATATATATTTATATATATATATATATATATATATTATTTATATTTTATTACTATTTGATATTATTACTAATTATTTTTAGAATAATATTTGTTAATCCACCTCATTATATAATTTATGATATTCTAACATTAGTAATATATTGTTAGATTTTAGGCTTATGTGGAAGTTTTTTGCAGTGGTATGATCCGGATTGTCCACAGTCTTCTGTTCATTGAGTCGACGTTTCAAACCCCAAAGGGAGTCCATCATCAAGACAAATCAGAAAGATAGAAAAAGAATGAGAGATTAGTAATATATTAGTTAATATTTGGGGTTATGAATCGGTTTAAACCTATCAATATTAATATTATTGGAATATTATATATTATAATATATAATAATAGGGTTGTAAGGGCTATAATTTTTTTTAATAAAAATAATTATTTTACTCATAAATATTAAGTTAGTATTTCATAACTACTTGGTTTATAATATTATTTTTTATTAAAATACTAATTATTCATAATATTATTACCCAAAAAAATTATAATATTAATAAGAATTTAATTCAATGATATTTTTATAAATTCAAATTCTTTAGTTAGATTCCCTTACCCTTCTTGGTCAAAAGCTAATTATTAATTTCTACCTTTAGTCAAACTCGTTATTACTCCCAAACGACTAGTTAGAAGCTCTCTACATCTATTTATTGCATTGCCTGGATTTAGTTCGTCATCTTGTCCTAAAGATGAACCACAGTGGCTGGTTTGAAATGCGTTGACAAATTTATCTCTTATATGAATTTTAGCAAAAGATGTTGCTAACATTTAAATGGATAACAGAAGTCTAAATTCAAAAAAGATTAAATTAATTCATCTTTATATTTATTTTTAAAATATATGAGAATTATTTTTCCTTTTAACATGTATCTTCAAACATAACCACAATTATATTAGTAAATTTAGTTGATATATGCTTACTGAAAACATTTTCATATTACAATTGGCATATAAAATATAAAAAATGTCATCCATCAATGTATGTCAAACAAGTTTAATAACATGGTTATGCTAGTTGATAGTCAATGTGCATGACCAAGATTAGCAAATCATAATTGTCTATGGGCAAGTATGTTCAACTTATAGTTAAGGAGGGTTCCTTATGGTCAATATAGAATTGAGTATGGATGACTATGGTTTTTCACAACTAGTTATAGTTAACTATGGTAGATTATGAGTGACTGTGGTTGATCATGGCTATTTATGTTTGATCATGGATGACCGTGGTTTTCGATCTTGATCATGGGATCATTTTGGTCAACAAGATATGACCATGGTTGGTAATGGTTGACAATCATTGATCATTATTGATGATGGTTGATGATGGCTAACCAAATTTAGTTGTTGACTATGGCTGACTATGGCCAAACATCACAACTAGTGTTAAATATGGTTGATGATGGTCGACCATGTTGACCATCGTTATCTACAATGTGCATAGTTGACTTTGCTCAACCATAATTAACAATGGTACACCGTGGTTTTCATAGCTAATGGTAGACCATATTGATTATGGCTAACAATGAATGGCTATGGTTGACTATGGTTTATTATGGTCATTATGGTTAATCAAAGATGACCATCCTTTCTGATAGTAGATTCATAATGGTCGGTCATGGTTGACTATATCTTTACTATGTTTTAACAAAGATGACCATGCTGACACATTGTTGATTAAGAATGACCATGGTTGACTATGATTGCCCATGGTTGACTAAGACTGCATGAATGACTACGACTTTCTATGATAAACCTTAGTGAACCATGATAAAGCATGGTTTGATTTTTTTATCATACTATAATTTTGAATATTAAAGAAACCTTCAACCTTATTAAATATAAATATTATTGAGGACCAAAATATGAATATTTTCAGTAAACCTTGTTAATATTAAATATCAATCTTAATGTGCTCTACAAACAAGCATGAAGGATATGTTATCATGTAATGTTATATTTAAAAATAGTAAAATAATACTAACATTCACATAACAAAGAAAAAAATCAATGTCAACCATAAAAAATATACTTCAATTTTCACTTTAATTTTACATCAACTTTATATAGAGAGATAAAGCAATTGAAAGTAAACAAAAAATATTTAATTCTTAGTATACTTAATTTGGACTTGAAAGATGGCATATAAAATTAATATTCTTCATGTTATGCGATGTGGAATTCATTCTATATTCAACTCACTTATTATATTTAAAAACAAAAAATTATTAATAATAATAAACTAGTAGAAGCCATAAATAAAATATTTCAATGTCCATATTAAATAACATAATTTTACATCCAGTTTACAAAGAGAAAAATAAAGTAATATAAAAATAAATCACCTTCCATTATAAGGGAAATGTATAATTTATTTTATCTTTATTGTGAAGTTGATATATAATATTTAAGAATATTAATTAAGGAAAAAAAATTAAAGTGGGTCATAAATCAAATATGTCAATATGTATGTTAAATAAAATATTTTAACTTCAAATATATATATATATATATATATATATATATATATATAGAGAGAGAGAGAGGGAGAGAGAAGAGAAAAAGAGAGAGAGAGAGCCTCTTTCTAATTAAAGATATGAGGGAGATTTGAAATACATTAAATGGTTAACATGCTCTTCACATGTAACATTTGAAAAAAACATAACAAAAATAACTCAATAAGGATAACATTATAAGAAATATTAATTAAAAAAAATTAATGTATACACACACAAGCACACACCTTAATATTAATATTATTAATAAGGTTTATTATTCAACCTTTATAAACCATATTAATATTAATATCAATATTAGAAAAAATTAATCCTAACAAAGAAAGTTTTATTTGACCCTATTAATGTTAGTAAATATGATTTACTGTATCAATATTAATATTATTGAATATTTTTAAACCTTGACCATTTCGAACATGGTTAACCATAGGTTTCTATGATAGATCATGGTTGTCCATATTGGCAGTGGATAAAATATAGTTGAATATAATTTTTGCCATGGTGTCCTAGGATGACCATGTTTGACTTGATCATGTCCTTACAATAGTTCCTTAGGATAATCATGTTTGACCATATTACGCATAGTTGGCCATGTTGAGCATGGGCTCACCATGGCTTTCAAAGTTTCAATATGGTGACTATGTTTGATCAAACATGACAATGATTTACTATTGTTGGCCTAGGTTTCCAATGGTTGAGTACAGTTGACCATTTGTAACTATGGCTATCTAAGATTAAATATGATTAAACAAGATTGACCATGGTTGAACATGGTTAGCTATGTTTACTAGAGTCACCTGTGGTTGATAATGGTTGACCACGATGACTATACTTAAATGTGGTAATCCATAGATAATCATAGCCAACAACGGTGACCATAATTGACTATGGTTGGCCACATTGACTATCATTGACCATGGTTGATGGTTGTTTAAAGTAGTGACTATGGAAGATTAAAGATTCCCATGCTTGCTCATGGTGAACTAATGTTGACCATGGTTGACTATGTCCAATCATATTCGACCATGAATAAATTTAGTCAATCATGTTCAAATATGTTCAACCATGACGGATCATGGTCTAGATGGTAAGCGTGTGATCATCCATGGCATCTTTCGTAAACCATAGTCATCCGTTGACATCATGCTCAAGCATGGTCGTAGTTGGTAAAGCATGTTCACCATATTCGATGTCGTATTTTGTTCCTTATATTGCGAGATCAATTTTTGTGTCACATTGCAACACTGATGTTGATTTGTTAGTTTCCAATTTTGACATTTAATTGTCATATTGCAACATTGATTTATTTTCGTCGCACAATCATGCTAAATTTATTGTTCCTAACATAAGACATTGAAAAAGGTTGAGTATGGTTTGACTGTGGATACACATAATTAACTATAGTTGGTCATGATGACCATAGTTAACGATGATTAACTATAGTTAGACATGGTATTTCCAATACTCTCTAGGATTTGTGGATCCTAAAATTCTCAGGGAAGGGAATAAAGGCGAATAGAGATGGGAGATGAGGAGAAATCTTCCTTATATGGATGTATTCTTCGAATCCAAGGCTTTATGAAGTGACAAACATAATTCATGAAATAAAGCTCCAAGAAAGATTCACTTTATGACTCCAATGTTGTTAATATACGTGTGAAAAAACATTTACAACATAGTTTGAGATCTGGGTCTCCCTTAAGAGTGAAATTGTTTTGAAACCAACTAAATAGGGTATTTTTGAAAGGCCATACACATAAATTTCCAAATGATGCCTTGCTCTGCATGCTTGTGCATCAATTTCCTCAAATTCGATTTCCACCCGAAACACTTTTAATTCTTTTAAAACCAAGACTCATTACCCTTTGAATTATTCATTGTTTAGAGCAACATTCTTTGTAGGTAATCTATTGTTTCTCGAAGGATCAAAAGATCAAAGCATTTTCAACTCAAATGAAGTGACTTTTAGAAATAATAAGATGAGTAGATTTACATGGAACATTTTGGTTCAAACTTCCTACCAATACATTTGTGAAAGAGGTATTGCCTCCCCATAAAAGCCACTCAAAGTAAAGTAAGAAAATCACATAAACCCTAACATAATAAATCTTACTCATTAGAAAGGTGATTTTATTGCCCCATAAAAGCCACTCACGGTAAAGTAAGAAAATCACATAAACCCTAACATAATAAATCTTACTCATTAGAGAGGTGATTTGAAGGAATCCTACTGAATATTAATAATGTTATTAAAATAATCTATTTAGTTTTCGTTAGACAAGGACATCAATAAATTAAAATAATTTTGGTCAAAAAAATATAATAATATTTTGGTCAAAAAAATATAATAATGATTGCTTAACAAGCAACCAAAACAATATTAAATTACATTTGGACCTAATTGGATATTGTCGTAGTTGGCACCTCAGTAATTCATTAACTGTGATCGAGGATTAAGATAAGGCAGCACGGCTTCAATCCCCTTGTTTGAAATAAGTATACCTATTAATAAATACTTTTGGAGCCTTGTTATAAAATAAATTTGAAATGATGATGGATATATAGATAATAGAACCCGAAATACGGTGTGATTGATGTTGATAGTAAATCAAATCTATAACTGGGGATATTATATTGATGGGAAAAGCGTCCTGTGGATGGATAGTTGGGAAAATCAATTCAGTAAAGATGTATGACTCTGGTCGCCATGACAACGTAATTATTGTCGCCACTATGCACCAGCCAGTCTCCGAACACAAACAAAGCCGACGCGGTGTCATCCCAATACCCTCTTGTTCATAGTGGACGAGCCACAATGAGTAAGATGATCAGCTTCATGAGTCTGAACTCTTTGACTCTCATTAGTTAATTGAAAGAATACGGAAGTGACAACGAAGGCATGAATCCGTAGGATTGGGGAATGCGACTAGGTTTGACAATTTTTCTCCGTAATAAATGGCGGAACAAAGTTCCCACTTGTGCTAACATCACGCTGGGTTTGAAATATTTGATGGGATGGGCAGCCATCGCCAAAACAGCTGCGCAACGACACGTCCCAGCCCCAACTAATTAGCTGAGTGCGCAGATAGCTGCACCTGGATAGCAAACTCACCTCCGGTTTGTAATTCGATGCACATTGGCCATGATGATGCAGATTCTCGGATGGAGGCCTACAGTATCAAAATGGGCCTAGATTTGGGAAAAAAAATTATTTATGCTGAAAGATTGTTTATTAGTCCTTGCATGGGATTATTAGTTCCTGCTTGGGATTATTAGTGTTTGATCCGCAGTTGACTGGCTGGCTATTAATTGAGGCGTTGAACGTAAATTTGTACCGGTTATTTACTCTTTAACCAAAGTTTAGGCTGTGCAGTTTTTTTGCAAAAAGATTTTAGCCAAAGTTTTCTATTTACCCTCTTATTGCCCGCATCACTTGCCCCGATGTTAGTTTAGTGTGGGCAACTTAATTTATCCTAAGTTTCAAAATTCGCGTGTGGACCTTGCATAAATGCAGCACCCTTATACTTGTCATTGTGACACGATTGTTTACAGCTGTCATGTCTTCATTCCACAGCCCTCTATCTTCATTCAAGTTAGCAAACACATTGCAGAGTCGGGTTAGCAAATGTTTCAGGTGTTTCAAGAAGCTAAGTTTCAGGAGGAACGTGTAGCACAAGCAACGACAACAGGAGTCCCTGCTCGTGGGAGGGCATGAGCGGCTCGTGGGAAGGAGAATATACCCCGTATTTCTGAGAGGTAACACTGAACCTGGGCATCAACAGAGAGCTCGGCTTCTCGTTTTCATATTTGCCTACATTTCATAATGCAATAATTTCAGCCTTCATGCTTATGCCCTGGCCAGCACCCCAATGAACCCAAAATACTTGTTCCTCCAATATTTTGAGCCAAAAAACGCATCCACAAACATCCCTTTGTGATGTCCCATCGAAAAATCCCGGCAGATTTATATCCGCAAGACCAGGGTTTTTAGAAATAGTACTTCTTGTGTTCTTTCTGTTCTCCATAGATAAATGATACCACTAAATGATGCCACTGCCTGTATTGTGTGTTCTCAAAAGTTTTCAAATAAATTCCCCTTGTGCCATGGTCATATTTCCCAAATAACAGTTAATGGAATGGTCTACCATATTATATTGTGTTTGCTCCTCCAGCTTGAGCATTCCTAGATGTCTGAAAAATTCTTGAATGGGAAATCAATAAACTGCGCAATATATCACCAGATCTTCATAGAAATCGTTGATGCCTCAGCATTGAAAAAAAAAGACTTGCTATGGTTAAAATTGAACTTTTCCAATTTTTCTCACGGTTTAATTCAGGAAAATATGAAATTTTAAACTAATTCATTATCAACTCGTGCAGTAACTTTGGCTATACATAGTGCCAGTTTTCGTAATGTGCTCCCAGCGAATATTTCTCAAATTATCTATTAATTTATAAAAAAATTATAACATAAAGATGTGTTATAAGAATAATAGTCTATAAAACATATAAAAAAATCTCGGTATGATGTCGAAATTATCCACATATTAAGATAACAATATTATATTTTAATTAATGAATGGATGAATTCACATAGGGTTGATTATGGCTTTGGAAAATTACTGGAAATATTAATATAAAATAAAATTATACATAATATTGAATTTAACCATTTTTTGAAAAAAAGTATGTTTGTCCATTAAATTACTCCAAAATTCATTAATTCGCTTCAAAAAGCTTACCACCATTCCATGGAACAACTTTTTCGGCCGTTAAGGAAAGCAAAGGTATTTTTCCGTGAAGAGAATATTATTCATATAATCTTTGAAAAATGAAAAGTTATAAATAGAAAAATACTATTGGCACTCGATTCAACCTGGATAGCTGGATTAATGCTATGGGAGAACTGAACCACCGCTGGCTCTGCTCGGTCAAATGCACAAACTACTTTCACATCGAACTCGCGGCACACCTCCGCCTCATGCGATGGCTCACCAGCATGAAGGCCACGTGTTGCTCGCTGTTTTTTCAAATTATTTTATATAATTTTTATAATATAGAGTTTGAGATTGTATCCTACACGGATATGCTAGTGATATTACTTAAAGGATTATGGTAGCCCGAGTAAAAAAGAGGATTTTATGCCCAATTAACTTTTAGTAAGTTAAAAACTGAATTATATTGAGTGTTTTTTCCCTTATAGTGTGGTGTTTGTATGTATGCTCTCTATGTGATATTTTTTTCAATATAAAAAATTAAAAAAAAAAACAAAAAAAATCTCTAAACTTTGCAGCATATGGTGTGGTGTTTTCATATCTGCTTTCTATGTAAATTTTTTTTAACATAAAAAATGGAAAAACAAAAAAATATCAATATAGTAAAAGGTTCAGAATTTAAATTTTAAAAAAAATCTCAGTAAAACTAAAAAGTAGTCAAAATCTCTTTAATAAATAAATATATGAAATAATCCCATCTCTATTTTCCAAATTCATTCCTTACTATTTATGACCGTCCTTGGCCATTGTCGTCAATATGTGTAAATTCTCGTGAGAAAAAGGCAGAGAAGAAGTGAGTCCTACTATTAAAGAGGAAGAACTAGTTATGAATATTTTGAGACTTTGTGCATATATTTTTTCCATACAATTATTGTGAATGGATATAATCTCTTTGCATTACGTATAAAGTCGAAATGCATGAACCACTAATTCTCAAAATATAGAAATAAAATTTTGAAGACCTTTCAGCGCAAAAGACAAGTGAGTATTGCAATAAATTACTTGTCCACATTAAAAATATTCAGAATAAAATTTTGAAGACCTTTCAGCCCAAGAGACAAGTGAGTATTGCAATAAATTACTTGTCCACATTAAAAATATTTAGTTAGCGTTCACTGGAAGAGACTAAGAGTTTGTCAAATCATGTACAGGTATAGTGGTCCACAGGTTAAACTTCGTGTAGTTGTGGGATCAAGCCTCTAGCATCGAGCCTCTGGATTCTGCTGATGGCAACCACATTTTTTAAGATAGCAAAATCTGGGTATGTATTTCACTTATACGAGGAAAGCAATACATATTGAAAGTCTGAGCATGTCAATAATTGTAAAAATTTCTTACGTGGAGGGCAATACATGTTGAAAATCTGAACATGTCAATAATTGCACAAATTTCTTAAGTGGAGGGCAATACATATTGAAACTCATGTCAATAATTGCACAAATTTCCTTAAATTATGGTAATGTAAAATTCACATATATTTGTCTAAATTTTATTAAGATTAGGTTTGGTTTGATGTGTACTATTGAAATATTATATATCATTAAGATATTAAATTGCTCTATGGTAAATATGTTATTTCAAAACACGTGTTATTAGACCTGCAGTCCCAGATATTCTATATTATTTTTTCTACTAATTACTTATTATTTGGGTTAAATCACAAAACGCTTATATTGTGTTGTTGTGGTAAACCCCGGTAGGAACTACCGCCACGGCAGTAGCTACCTTCTTTCAATTGCATTCGTAAATCCTAACGTGGTATTCAACTAGGCTAAGTATTTAATTTTCTTAAGAAATATGTTCACAACTCTTGTTACCCATCATGTTTGCGAAAGGGCACTTAACCATGAACGATGTAACAACTTGAGCCGTTTCGTGAGAACGGCTGGTTCGGACATGTTTCAATGTCATCTCAGAGTTTAAACACTTTTTTCTGAACGGTTTGTACGCGAATATATCAAATAAATATAATAAGCGATATAAGAATAGTTCAATTAATTAATGGAAGAGGGCAGAAGTTCTGACTTTTCCATCATAATTTAAATATACGTGTTTGTACTTATTATTAGTTTTTATAATTCGTTGTATATAAACGACTATTAATTAATTAATAGTAATACTTATTATAATTAATTTTTTAATTATTAATGATATACATAATAACTTTTAGTTCACTAAAGTATACTAAATAATTAGAATATATTTTTTTTTATGTTCATTTCGAATACTAAATAAAGTATGTCTTTAATGTTTTATTATTATATTAAAATAATATTAAATATTATTATATACATAGATATGGAACATTTTATGTATTGCAATTAATATTTAAAATTGGAAATCTCTCAGAAAATCATTATAAATGTGATGATTTCTAACAATCGGATTATAATTGTTTAAGTTATATAGAAAAATAATATTATTTTAATAAAATTTAAATATAAAAATTTTTACATTAATATGAATTTAATAAATGTGAAAAATTATTTACGTATTTGTAATTTTAGATTTAAATATTGATATTTATAAATTATTATAAATTATAAAATTATAAAATAATGAGTGTAGTAGATTGATTTTAAATGATTATTTTTAAGTTGCAATATATAAAAGAATTGTAAATATTTATAATGAAAAATATATGTAAATATTCATAATGATTGGTCTAAAGTTAACATGTAATAAATGAATATTTATGATTAGGTTAGTATTATAGTGTGTATTATTATATTTAAATATTTTTAAAGTAGTTGTTATGTTTCACATGATCAACTTGTGATTTTGCAAAGGTATCTTTATAAAATATATATCATAATATAATATTAATGAAAGATGTTGTTTCATGAAGCAATAAGAGGTTTATGACAATTATAAAACGGAACAATGAAAATGATTGCATTGATAATTTGATTTTGACAAATTTTTTTGGGAGTATTGTCTTTTGTTTCTTTACTTCCTTACAAAGCTTTCTTATCAATCTTGATTTGAGTTGTCTTTTTAATATTTTTTATATTTTTATTTTTTTTGGAGTGAGTGTACCGCCCATGGTTGGGAAAGTGAGGTTTATGATAATTATAAAACAGAACAATGAAAATGATTGCACTGATAATTTAACTTTGACAATTTTTTTTGGAGTATTGTCTTTTGTTTCTTTACTTCTTTACAAATCTTTCTTATCAATCTTCATTTGAGTTGTCTTTTTAATATTTTCTATATTTTCTATCCTTTTTTGGAGTGTCTGGTTTGTCCATGGTTGGGAAAGTGAGGTTTATGATAATTATAAAAGGGAACAATAAAAATGATTACATTAATAATTTGACTTTCACATTTTTTTTGGAGTATTGTCTTTTGTTTCTTTACTTCTTTACAAAGATTTCTTCACAATCTTGATTTGAGTTGTATTTTTAATATTTTCTATATTTTCTATCCCTTTTTGGAGTGAGTGTACTCTCCATGGTTGGGAAATTGAATCCCATAGATGTTGTTTTAGTTGAACTATTATATGGTAAGAAATCTTATTTAAATTATGGTCTCTTAGAACATGGTATGAGTTGTAAAGTTCCTTTTTAAGAATATTTGAAGAGAGGAGATGATTTAGAGGAAAAATAATCATGGTTCAAATGTCCACATTAGGAAAATAAGACATCATTAAGGTTGTGCCCTTGTAACCTTTTTGTTTACTCAAGTACTTTAGTTGGAGGAAGTCTAGCTATATTCAACTACTTCATATAATTTGACAAAGGTCCTATATGAAATTCTGATTTAGGCCGTGGAAACTATCCTCTATAACGAATGTAATGAATTTACATAATATAATGGGACCTTTGTTTTATATAGCTTTTAATTTTTTTATTTGAAGTTAGAAATCATAGTGGTTTTCTATTCCTTATTTGTCCTTTGGTCCAACAACAAAACTACGTTGCCTCACTTATATTTTTACTAGTAGCAATGATCATATATATATATATATATATATATATATATAGAGAGAGAGAGAAGAGAGAGAGAGAGAGAGAGAGAGAGGATACCAGTGTATGGTCAACCTCACCCTTTTTATTCGTTACCTTTACTTGATTTTAGGCATAGAATGTCCTTAATTTTTTACTTCATTTCTTATGTAATTAATGGAATTGATTCCATAAGAAAGGGAACGATTCCTTGTAAACTTGTAAGGTGAATGAAAAAGAGAAACTTCTTAGACTATTTAGAAATTTGAAGCAAAGTTCGCTCTATAATTATTTTTATAGGCTAATATTATATTCTCAGTCTCTCATCATGTGGGGAAATTTATTTAGATGCATGATATAATTAATAACGATTTTTCTCTTAAATTCTATAGTGGTTCTGTAATGTTTCTTCTCGCTCTTTTATAGACCTTCATCTAGTCAAAAACTACTTGGATTATGTTATCAATTCACTTAAATGTTCCGTGAATTTTTTAATCATTGTGTGTTCCATATATACTTAAAATAAATCTATATATGTATTTAGAGTCAAACTGGTATAATTATGTTATAATTATAATTTGTTAAAAAAAATTACAGTTAAGAGCAATAAGTCTTTTATGGATACATTAGATTCTTCTGCTATGTACAAAGAAGCATGTATATAATTTAAAATTTTCGAGGGGACTATTAGGCCAACTTTCTCTTAACTTGGCTAGTGAATATACACACATTTATATTCACCTTAGGAATAAAAGATTATTATAGTGTTTATCTTTCTGTATTTGAGTTTTGTTAGCTTGATTTGAACAAAAATTATCACAAATTCAAAAAGAATATAAACTCTTATAGCTTCATAAATATATGTGTTCCCTAAGCATATTGTCATATGAAATCCTAATTAGAACTTTTATAAACAATCTTAGGAGGCCTCTTTCTAGATTGATTTGTGTTTATCCTATCCTTAACTTCCCTCCACCATACAATTTTTGTCTCTTCTACAATTAAAATCCATGAGAATCATAATACAAGCTACCACAGTAAATACATCTAATTGGATATAAATTCCATGCATCCACCCAACATTTATGTTCATCAAAATTCTAATCCACATATCTATTTACTTCCATAATTTAATGCCCAATCTCTTTTCTTTCATGCAAACATATGGGTGCAATGACCAGAGGAAGATAACAATATTGAATAATAAATTGCATGTGCATATATTTACTTTATTAACTCCATCAAATACTCATGCATGTAATCCATTTTTATTTATCATAAGGCACTAACATAGATATGCACCATACTTTTTCAATGCAACTTCAATCATATCTTTCCTCTCATCTTCAAATATTTCATGACAGTGAACAACTTAATATAAACTAAATAAAGATAAGTTCAACAAACCATAAATGAATGCTTGGGGAATATTTAGGAATTCAGCATGTTCCACCAAACCATGAACTATCTATATGAGTTCCCCCAAAGCTAATATTTTCTTGTGCTTTGGAATAAACAACCCTTTTGATTCCTAACTAGTTTCTCTTTATATATTTCTTCCCACCATATTTTTAGCATTGTCCTACTTTAATGTCTCTCAATTTTTTTCCTAGACCTTTTTTTTGTTTGAAAAATATTCTTTTATTATTATTAAAGAGTGTATTTCTCTCCAACAATGCTTTATTCCACCCCACATAATATTTCTCTCTAGGTACGTGATTAACATAATCTTTCTCCACTATTATGTTAATATTTTAAATTATTTTCTCTTAGGGATTTTTAGGAGATTTTTATGGAAGGTCCACCACATGGACTTAACCACCAACAATTTTTCCTAATTCAACAAGAGGTGTTCTAAAACAATATTTCTCTTCCTAAATATCCCAAAAAGTATATATTTATTTGCTCAATAATAAATAAATAAATTACATTATCACATCAATCCCATCATGTCTTCCATATCTAATTAATCCAATAATACTTCATTGTCTAAAAATAGTCAATGTTTAAAAAGTAGAACCATGGGGGTGTTACAAAAGTTCAATTTTCTCTACCTAGTAAGATCCGAGTTCTCTATATGGTTGCGAGGCCCTTCCTAGGAAAAATAAACCAAAAAGACTCGTAGTATCTCTTTGCATATTATAATAATATTTGATAAAATCTATGTTTTCTTCAGTCATTTTTCTTTCAAGTCCTGAGCGATCCAAGGGTTTCAAAAAAAATAAATTTTTGTAAGTAAATGTACAAATTTTAGCAAGATTTATCACTATAACATTTGTCATACCTTTAATATTTTAATATTTATTTTACTAGTGTAGTTTGGGGTTCTTTTCATTAACATAAAATACGATATATTGTCTATTTCATTTCAGTACTGCTTGTACAAAATTTAACCGTTTTTTTGAAGTAAATATTAGATTCATCTATGTATTCACAATTGAATATTAGTTAGAACATATACCTATTAATATTTACACTTATATTATTACCCTATAGAGAAGCACCATCTTTCTTTCCTGTTACATTATGCAATATTTATAAGGAATATTTCACCCAATCAATATTTTTTCTATGCATGTCTACAATTATACATATTGTATGTAACTTTTATATGTATAATTATGAATATATACTATCTAGTCTAGAGACCGAGTGGATTCCTAGGGAATTGCTACTGGTTCTCTTTTTCCTACCTTCCATGCCAGGACTAAATACCTAGACCAACTAGTGAGGCTATCACTCTCATTACTTGTACTCTAACCTGTACATTTTTTTACAAGCACTTTTCTACCTAAATTATAATCACTATATATGAAATTTCATTAGGGTATAAATATATAAATGTAACTATATTTCTCTTAAGATTCGAATATGAGGTATCAAAAACCAACCAAAAAGTTTTCTAGGGGAAGTAGTCCCTATAATTTTTAGCTATATCATTTCAATTTCCATGTTTTGCTCTTGGTTTTTCCCTTTCAAATGTCACCCTAGAAATTTGGAACTAAAACCAAAAACCTTTCTATCACATGCATAAATAGAGTTAGTTTGCAACAAACCTCATCTCTTCAATATTCATACTATTATTAGACAAGGTTAGTATGAAACAATACATTTTCACTCAACAACCATTCCTTCTACAAGAAAAATATGGAGTTAGTTTGTAAATAAGATTCTTCATACAATCAATAAATATTTTTATTCCATACATAATATTTTTATTTCGGGACTTGCTATCTCAAAATCAAACAAAGAAAAAAAAAATCGTCACTTGACTGAATCCTTCCAGTATTAGTTTAATGGTCTCAATTTCCACCGAATATCGAACCAACTACTTTGGCCAGTTCCCCAAGATATATCCTCTAATTCTCAGCAAAAACTTGAGCAATGTTTTATATTGCACCTCCTAAAACCTTAAGCAACGTCATGCTAACTCACTAGGTTCGATGAGTCATTATGTCTGACTGGTATAGTTTTTATCTCACACTGTCTTTACCTCCCATAGTATTTTCATAGGATCCACACTATTGTATTTCTCCCCAACCATACCTTATTCATTTTGGTCTGTAATATCTCTCCTCTGATAGATAGGAGAATTTCTTTGTTTTCCTTTCTAGGAATAACTAACTTTTTAACCATTTTTCTTGATAGTTAGAATCTATTGCAAATTAATATATTTATCAACATATTTTAAGGCATATTATATTATTTTATCTAGCCAATGCTTAAATAAAACCAATTCATATGGTTATTTTGCTAGGAGTAATACATAAATAAATACATAAAACTTTTTTTTGGGTAAGTTAGCAACTAGTCTCTATTTTGGAAACCAAACCAGCTGCAAAAATATATTGTTTCAATCCAATCATTATCCAAGCTATCCATATGGTTCTTTTGTCCATTTTTCAGAACAAAAGACTTCCTATTACTATTATTATCACCGCTAGATCTCTTTGGGTGATGAATTCCATTATAATGCCTACAATTAACATTTAATATGAGCACTTCCTCACTAATATTCATTTTTAAATATCGTACTAATAAAATGAACCCTATAACAAGCGAAATTTGTTTCCTAGACATCATTCAATTGTCTCCTTGTTGGGCATTGCCTTCCCAAGATCTGACACTGAAGATAATCTAGAAATCCCCTGTTGTACACACCTTGAATCACCTGAGATGCATTGGTTTACACTTTGTAACCCCTAGGGTGATATCAACATTGTGGACATGCTGCAAATAAATACAAAACATATCATTTAGGTTCATAATTCTTCCCCATTGGAGCTTCTTATCAACCAACATCCCATGATAGGTCCCTATCCTACTAGTGTAACCCCTTATTATTATTAGTACAACCTTGTTATTATATTTTTGTGCCCACATAGCCCCCATATTTTTATTATTGTGCACCATAGAAGCCCACTATTGTTATTATTGTGCCCTTACATTATTATTGTTATGTCGGCCCTGATTATATTATGACCCCTTAGACTCCTATATATAGAAAGGAGGTCTTGTCATTTGTATCATCTAAGAATTGTTCATTTGTGTAATGTAAAGGAGGTTGCCCCTTTGAACAGGCTAAATTCTAAGGCATTTATCTCTCTTTGCTATCTTATTATGAGTTGCCTTCGTAACATTTGTTATCAGAGCTTTGGATTCTAAGGTTTCGCTACTCCAAACATGTCTTCATGGCATTTTCGCTATAATTTTTTCTGTGACGTTTCAGACGATAACAAAAACTCCATTTGAGATGAAATCATTATGAACCTTGGGTTTGAATTTCAGATCTTGTCTCACTATATTTTCGGAGATATGATATGCAGAAGTTAGGGTTGTTGCAAGCTCCAAAATTCCATCTCAAATAGGTCATCATCGAATTTTCACTATAATTTTTTTCTACGAAGTTTCAGACACTAAAATTAAACCCATTTGAGCTGCAAACTCGATGAAGCCTGGGCTTGAATTTCAAATATTGTTTTTTTTATTTTTGGAGATACAATCCAAGACATTTAGGGTTTCTGCACGCTCCTGAATTACATCCAAAATGGGTGACCTTGGGAAAATCGTCATAACTTTCTGTTTGAGCATCAGATTTAAATTCTGTAAGAAGTTACGGAAGGAGGAAAGATTGTAGTTTTCTTTGTATCAGTTTAGATCATAAGGTTGAAACAATAACACGTGGAACTTTTTACAATTTTTCTTTAGTGAAAAAGTATATAAGTAGGTCATCTTGGGAGATTGGACATAACTCTTTCTTTGAGAATCCAATTTCGATTAGACTGGTTGCATTGGAAGGAGGATGTGGAGGGCTACTCCAGGTTGCAATTTCACACCTTGGAGATCCGTAATTTTAGAGATACAACATATTTAAGATCGATCTGCTAAAAACAAGAAAAAGAATGACTTGAATCAAGAAAATAGAAACACCTAGTGAGCAAAAATGGATGGATGATTTGAAGAATGCGATCGAAACTAAGATAAATAGTTTTGTCTATGCCATGGATGTTGATATCGATGGTATGAAAGAATATTGGAAGAAAGGCATGAGATATTTGAGGAAAAACATGGAAGGTTTGAAGGAAGGTGAGACAAAGCCACTACAAGAAAGGCCTCCTAATGGCGAAAAGGTTGTAGAGGAAACTCATGATGAGAACATAAGTAATGTTAATCATGATTTCATATAATGTGATATTGGATTGAAGACCAAACATATTCCAAAGATAGATATGAGGAAGTTTGATGGAAAAGATCTTGTAACATGGATACTACATATGGAGAAATATTTCGATCTACATAATATGCAAAACACACAAAAGGTGCGTATTGCATATTTATATTTAGAACAAAATCAGTTTGTGTGGTATAGAGGGAATTTTTCTTGTAAACAACTTGTCACCTGGTCAATTTTCATGAAGGAAATGATAACACATTATGAGAATACAAAGATCAACACCTTCTTTAGCCAATTGATAAATCTCAAACAAAAGGGTTCAATGATAGATCCAAAAATTGAATGTAAGGGTAAATGGTATTCCAAAGAAGTGTAAGATTGAAGTCTTCATAGGGACTTTAAATGATAACATCCAACATGAGTTTCGCATTTGGGAACTTGATTCATTGGATACGGCATACAGGTTGGCAAGAAAAATTGATAGCAAAATTATGGCAACACAGAAGCGTATCACTCATAACTATAAATATGGAACTATTTTTGCTCCTAGCCTTTCACCACCTACAAGGTTTACACCAAAACAATTGGAAGAGGAAAGAGCAAAAGGGATTTGTTACAATTATGATAGAAAATGTACTAATGTTCATAAGTGTGCTGAGAATAAATTATTTTACATAGATTATGAAGAGGAGGAAGAAAACGATCAAGAAACATCAAAAGAAGAGGATATACACCAGGAACCAACCCCAGAGGGAGAAGAAATGAATCTAATCATATCTTGTAAAGCATTGGTAAGAATCACCACTCCTCAAACTCTCAAGGTAGAAGGACATATCAAGAAGAAAAAGGTTCAAGAAGTGAAAGATCACATTGAGAAAGAAGAAATGAATCCAACCATATCTTGTAATGCATTGGCAAGAATCACCACTCCTCAAACTATCAAGATAGAAGAACATATCAAGAAGAAAAATGTTCAAGATGCGAGAGATCACATCGAGCATCAAGAAATGAATCCGACCATATCTTGTAATGCATTAGAAGAAATTACAACTCCTCAAACTCTCAACATAGAAGGACATATCAAGAAGAAAAATATTTAAGTAGTGAAAGACCACATTGAGCATCAACAACAAGTTCTCCAACTTTTAAAGGATAACACCACTTTGGTGCAAAATCAAATGAAACAACAGGGAGGTCGACATCGCAGTGAAAGAATTATTGATGTAGGCGACTGGGTATTTTTACAATTACATCTCAAGCAACTTATTAATGAGAAGGAAATGTTGGCAATACTACATGCACTTAAGAAATGGAAACCTTACCTAATGGGAAGACACTTCAAGGTAAAAATGGATCATGATAGTCTTAAAGACTTTCTAGAACAAAGATTATCTTTAGAAGAACAAAAAAAATGGGTCTCAAATATGTTGGGTTATGACTTTGAAATCATCTACAAAAGAGGGAAGCAAAATGTTGTTGCAGATGCACTCTCGAGAAAGGATGAGGATATGGAAGCATTGTTTTTTGCTATTTCTATTATCTAACTAGACTGGATAAACAAAGCAAGGGATGAATCAGAGAAGGACAAAGAAGTGTGGCCACTCATTCAAAAGTTGCAGAATAGCCCAGTTCAAACAATACTACCAGAACATGACGAGGAAGGAAAAATCATATAAGAACCTGGACCAATCATAGAAACATGAACCAACAGCTATGAAATAGATCAATTTCAGAGTATCTCATCAAGTGGAAGAACTTACCTATCGAGGATTCCATGTGGAAGGACACAATTTTATACAGAAGCATCAAGAACTACTCAAGCATTGTGGACAACACTTTTTCAAGGAGAGGGGCATGTTAGCACCCTATACTAATAGTGTAATCCCTTATTGTTATTAGTACAACCCCCTTATTATACTGTTGTGCCCCTGTAGTCCCCATATTGTTATTATTGTGCCCCATAGAAGCCCATTGTTGTTATTATTATGCCCTTACATTATTATTGTTATGTCAGATCTAATTATATTATGACCCCTTAGACTCCTATATATAGAAAGGAGGTATTCTCATTTGTATCATCCAAGAATTGTTCATTTGTGTAATGTAAAAGAGGTTTCCCCCTCGAAGAGGCTGAATTCTAAGGCGTTTATCTCTCTTTTCTATCTTATTGTGAGTTGTTTTCATAACAACCTGATAACCATGTCCACCCCTCTAATTCTCTGGTGAATTTCCTTCAATTGTTTGAGAATTTCCTCTTAGAGATTCTCTTTCTCCTTGTTCCTCTCAACTTGCAACTTCCTGATTAAAATTTTAAAGTGCCATTTTATCTCCAAAGTCTAGTGACATAGGGTCTCTCCAGTTCTCGTGGTCTTCGTATCTATAATATAGTCCACTTCCTCCTCAATCCGATGATTAGGCATAGCCATCTTTTACATATATACTTTCCTTTCTCGAGCTCCAACAACTTATTTCCCTATTTCTGGAACAATGGTATGCAAAGCTCTTGTTTCCTCCTTAGAAACTGACTCCATTCAAGTGCATTTACAACTACCCTCCCCTTTGACCTTTGATTTAAGCCTCCCTTTGGAATATTTAACTCTCCCCATATCCCAGTCTATTACAAAAACTACCTTCTCACATTTAAACCTTATGAAGCTAGCCTCTCAACTATACTTGAACTGGAAATACTCCAAAAATAGAAATAGGAAAAGAGAATCAAGCTATGGATTGAAAAGCTTGATCATTCATGTGGTATACCTTCATGCTTCTAGATAATTTCCATCATATTCATCGGCATTGTACTACTCAGGCTTCTTCTGCCTGTTTTGAGATCACATCCTCGTGTGAACCTCCAACATTCTTTCGGTTGATTTACCATTACTTGCATGTTTGATAGGATCATCAAATCATCTTGTTGCCCTTTGCATGTATCCCTTACATGTATTGTACAGTTCCACCGTTCATACAACCTTTCATCATTTACCTCCCACCTTTCATAATTTTAGTTGGTTCAGGTTTTCATAGTGTCATCCCCTTGAGTTTCTATCTTTTTCATGCAGCTACTACACTTGGCCATCACCTTCCCTCTTATTAATGACCACTTTTATTTCATAATGCATGCACTAATTTATCATGTTAGCAAGTGGATATATGACCGATCCATACCCGAGTGCTTTGCTGGATTTTAATCTTTCCACTAGTGTATTATCCTTCTCCACTAACTTCCCATAATCCTTTTTCAATTGACACTCATGGAGCTCTCACCATGCCACATCCTAATTTGACTGAGTTATAGGCCCCTTCATTGGTCACCTTATCATCTATTGCATTTGTAGTTCTCCAGACCAAACTATATTGAACGACCACTAATAGAATTATGTGTTGTTGAATTTGTTGAGTTAGTTGTGCCAAACTCCATTGCCTTGTTACATTACTTACCTTAGTACCACATTTTATCCTCCTCACTTATTCAATGGCTATAATTGAATCCCCCTCAATTATAACATTAAACATCATTACACGCATCAGTATTTCCAACCCTTGTTCAAGGGCATGGAATTTTGTAGCATTGTTTCTTTCCTGCCCAAGGTTGTTGAAGAACACCCTTTATATTTTCCATTTACATTCTTTGAGAAATCCCCCTTCTCCAACATTCCTTGGATTCCCTTTTGAAAGACCTTTGAAATTGAACTTAAGGAAATCCTCGAGAGGTGAAACCTAAATCATTAATCCCAAGTGTATATATGGATCTCTAGCCCTTATCAACAATAAACCACAATCCTATAGATTACATAATTTCAAAAGTATATCCTCCTAAATTGATGGTTGCTGATTAGGTTCCCTAATTCTTTTACAGAGCATGGTTTCCCTCAATTGCTTCTAGATCCCTTCAAACAATATTTCATTGGGAGTCTCTTATTCTAAAAAATTCATTTGTTTTGTTCCTTCTACATGTCCTAGATAGTGATTTCCAAGGCCTAACAGTAGATAATATTAAACATCTATTTCCTCATATAATTCTCTCATAATTTTCTGATTTTTTCTTGAATATTGTCCTTGACCTTTTCAGTTTTTCTAAAGAGAAAAACTATCCAATCGCATATAATAGAACCATGATCACATGTGTTTAGTAAATGATTTAGGTTCTCCTCTTCACATTGATAAAGGTAACATTAGGAGGCCATAATAAAACCTCTCTTTACTAAATTCTCTTATTTCAAGACCTTCTTATGTAGTACCAGCCATAAGAAGCTTTTAATCTTTGGCTATTATTGTGATGTCCACACCTTTTTCCATACTGGGTCTACTTCCCTTCTGTGATGGCCCTCAATATAGGACCTAGCCTCTCTAAGGTTGAATTATCTGCCATCCTTTCTTCCCTTCCTCGATTGGTCATTACCATCTACATAAAGGAATTGTCTCTTGTTTAATTCTCCTATTAAATCCATAGATATCGAATCATTCTGATTGAGACCTCGAAAAATGGTTGGGTTCAATTTTCTTTGTTTAGTAACCTCGACCTCCTATTCCCAATACTGGTAAACATGTGTTCGTCCTTGTCTCTAAGTCCCCAATTGAATTAACTGTCTCTCCTATTTCACTAAACTAGGAGTTTACTATCAAACGTCATTGCAAAACATCACGTTCCTTCCATTTCTTATTTCCAAAAAGGAATTACTCCTATATGATTTTTCCCCCAAGCTAAATTCCAAATTATTGATCCATTAATTGTCGTTGAAATATGCAGGAGGTCTTGTAAGTGCCAATTTTGGCCATATTTATAATTCCATGACATCGTCCAAGGTGATGTACCTTCCTTCAGCGAACACCACCATAATATAGACCCACAAGCTCTTTTAATATTCTCAGTATCTTGTGAACTGAGGCCACCTAAAAAATTTCATCTACATATATTTTCGCATGATACTAATGCCTATTTCCTCTTGTCTCCTTCCCCTTTCCATAAGAAATTTCTTTGTACCTCCTTTATCTTTCGCAGAATCCCTTTAGGAGTTGGGAGTACTGATAACAAGTACCCTAGTATCACTTGTAACACAAGTTTAGTTAGGACAAGCCTTCTAGATAAATTCCAAGCCCTAGAAGTTTAGTGGATAATCTATCTTGTAGTTTCGACATGACCTTCTCCCAATTTGATTTCGTCTAAGCCTTGACTATTAGGGGGATGACCAGATATCTTGAAGGAAGATTCCACCTCTAGGACCCTAGGATGGTTGTCGATTTCCTCTATATAGCTATATGAGTATTAAAAATGAAAATCATAGATTGATGTTTGTTGATCTCCGTACCTAGGGCTTTTGAAAAATAGTTCAATTGCCTTTAACATTTTATCTTCTTCCACTATGGGAATGCCTTGTAACATGATTTCATATAAAAACTATTGTTTTGTTGTAGTTTGGCATCCTTCATGTAGTTGAAGACCTCTGATATCCTCCATTAAAGGGTTTAACAGGAGCACCATTAACTAATATTGAAAAAACTTGGGGTTCTTACTAGGGACATGATCCATCTAATCCAAAGATGCTCAGAACAAAAATCCTTTAAAATTACTTCCATATATTCACAAATGACCTTATTATATGCCTTAGATAGGTCTAGATGATTTTTCATCCCTTCCTTCCTCATAATTTTGAGGCATTGTGCAAGATAATGAGCATGACTACTATTGTCCAATATTTTCCTTCTACAAAGCTAGATTGTTCCTCTCAAATCAACATAGGAAGAACTATCTTTGGGTGATTGGATACAAATTTATAGGTTTTCTTATATATCAAATTGCACAAAGGTATTGGTTGAAACTTTTTAAGAGTGTGATTCCCCTCCTCCTTCGAGACTAGATTTATTAACATGTAACTTAAAGCCTTAAGGATAGTAGAGGAGTCAGAAGAGTCTACGACAACCTCATAAACATATTATTTTACCACCTCTCCACAAGATTTAAAGAAGTCAATGGTAAATCCATATGGGTTGGGAGATTTACTATTTGGAATCTCTTGAACATCTCCTTAATGGGAATGTGTTTATTCGAATTTTGATTATGCTCCTCTATCAAAACTTTGAGAATATTCATAACGATCTTGTGGATGAACGTTGATCTATCAACTGAAGGCCCTTCTATAATTGTTTATAGTTTTTGTGCCAACACATTATCAATGTCATTATTGGATTCATAAGACTTCCTCTCTACATCCTTTATTCTGACGATTTTGTTTGAGTTCCTGTGCTCTTCTCCCTTTCTTGTAATAATGGGATTCTAGATTTCTTCTTCCTTAAAATTTACTCCTATGGGAATTGATTCTCACACTTATTCAATAGTTCCAACTCCTCTTTCCTTTTCTCTTTTGTATATCCCTCCAAGTGAAATTTTAAAGATGAAAAATTATCTTGATGTCTAAAAACATTGGCGAATCTCACTGGGCCCTAATATGCAAACTATAAAAATGTTATTGATGCATTTTTAAATTATTCAAATTTATAATGATATTATATACACTTCTATATAATTTGGTGATTTTAAGGTAAAATATTTTATATTGTAAAATTGGTAATATTTTTTTATATTTTTTATTTTTATTTTTTTATTTTTTTTATTTATTTTTTATTTTTTTCTAAAAAATGGAAATTGTGAATTTTTCTTAGAAAATCATGTAAAATTAGCCCACCTCTGAATATTAGCCACTAAAAGTTTCCATGTATCCCTCTTTAACTAGTGATCTCTGCAATTCCTCCATCTTCATTTCCAGATCATTTCTTTCCTGAAAATATTAGTAACCTAACCTTTATTCTAGTTCTTGATTTGGTTCTTAATATACCACAACCTAGCATGAATTCTAAACATATTGGTGCCTTGGATTGATATATTTTTTAACCATCATTTCTTTATATTCTCCATAAAAGGGGTGATTCATAAAAAAAAAACTTAAAATCTGAACAATCTATTTTTAGGATTTCCTAAAATTTTCAGTGTTAACGCCACCAACCAATGATCAAAACTAGCATGGGGAATAATATTTTCCTTGATATCCATACCTTGAAGAAATGGGCCCTAGGAGATTACGAATCTGTTTAACCTAGTCACAATTTGATGATCCCTACTCCTTTTATTACTCCAGGTAAAGACCCATTACTTGTATTAATATCGATCATATTTTCATTTTCTATGAAACTTTTGAAGGTGTGAAAGTCTCTATGTAACATACTCATACTGCCTTAATTTTTTTGCAATGAGGTTAACATATTAAAATTCCCCCTATGATCCATTTCTAGTTCGACTTGCTACTCCTTAAGCACTTCAAGGCCCAAATGAAGACTCATTTCTCATAAAATCTTTGTGTCCCATACATACTTGCTTTCATAATGGAACACGAAGCATCTATTATCTATAGCTCCAGAGAGAGGAAGAATGTAGTGGATTATGAAATTACAAAGTTCATTACAAGAGGATTCTACCATGTTACTAATCCTCCTGCATTATTTTTGAGCTTCAAAATAAAATAACTAAATCATTTTCCTAGCTTCCTGTCTACTTCCTTCATCTTACCAAATATATATTTAGTTTCTTAAATAAATATCTTATATGGTTGTCCCATTATTATATTCTTCTTTGACAATCATTGTCTTTTGATGCTATTCATGCATCTTGCATTCCAAGAAATTATTTTCATATTTAATTAGTGTGTTAGGGGGGAAGCTAAGAGTTCCCATCTTACCTAAATTTATCAGCATTACTCTTAGCTCCTAGAGGTATACACTTCTCGAGTTTCTTCACTTTTTCCTCTTGGTTTTCTTTGGCATTAGGGGGAGTTGAGATTCAGTCACCTTGATTCCCATATCACCAATTTCCCTATGTGATTCCTTCAGCCCTTAAAGTTTCACATCCTCTCACATAAGATAAAGATATTGGATATGATCCACCTTTTACAAAGGGATTTCATCTAATCCTTGCTTTTTCCACTGTTTCACCATACTCTTTAGATCCATGCACTCCCTTTCCACTATCTCTTGGAGATTGGGGTGCTCAATGCCCACTTCACTTGGCATCATTTCAGAGTCCCCTTCAATATATTTCCCTAGATCTGGACTAGCATACTCTTATGACAGTTCTCCTAAACCTCCATAGTTCCTTCCTTGTTATGATTAATCTGATTTTCCAATTTATCTCAATCATTCATTTCATCCTTAGGTGTTATCTTTGAAAGGATGTCGAACATATTCTTAGTTGTGTTCCTTCCCCATGTAGTTCTTTGTTGTTTTGCCTATTAGCTCACTCTTTTTGACATGGTTTTACAAAGTATCTAACATCTTTCTGCTCATGTTCCTTTTTCTAGTCATGTGGGCGATTCATGGGGAAATCCCTTATCGGGTGTCTGTGCTTGTGGCAACATCTACACCTCATGGAACATGTTCATAACCAATAGGTTTTAGTGATGCTTCATCGAAAAATTTCAGTAGAATCATTTTTCGTGAGGCTTAGAATACGTCCATCTCTATGTATATCGTTGCATACAAACTATATCTTCTTTACAAAGTCACATCTGAAATCTTTGCAAAGTTACTGAAGTTGTCCCCAATAATTTTAATGTTCAACACTAGTGAGTAGTCTAGGGGCAGGGAATAAAGCCTAATCCACACTGGAATACTTAGGAACATATCTTTTTCTGGGGAAAAATTATGCTTACATGGACACATGTATAATCTGGTGGAGACAAAGAAATAAGGTCTACCATCAAACACCTGATCTATGTCTTCTTGATTTGTAAACAAATCAATAAAAAATTGTTCTGACCCTAAGTGTAGTTCAACCTCACAACATGGCTTCCCATGTTTCTTGATCCAAATGGAAAGCGGTTTCTCCATTGGCAGCAACATCATGAACTTACATATTATTGCATACATAAACATAGATACTATGAATGCTTAGGTTCAGGGGACTATTATAATTACCTTAGGGATCCCCACCATTTTGGCCCTACGTGGATCATTCCCATTGGTCCTATTGGGTTTTTCTATTGATCTGATTGGTCCTTTGTCATACCTTTATCCTTGCCTCCTTTTTTAACACTCACCTCTTATTTTCTGGTACCACCTACTCCTTGAATTGAAACTTCTAAATCTTCTGACAAAATTCTAAACCCTCCACAAATTATGTTTCCTTGGTATGCAACTTCATTTATATAGGATGGATCCCCACTCCGCCCTTCTCTTCACATTGTCCTCACCAAAAACCTTTCTTGGTGAATTTTCTAAAAACTCTAACTTTGATACTTTTCAAACCCTTGAAAATATGAGAATTGAACTTCTATAGGTAAGTGTAAATAGAGTAAAATAAAAGTACGTAGCTAGTTTCCTAGAAAATAATGATATTAGCTATTGTGTAACCAAAGCCAGGGCTCATTTACTCAAAGAAAAACATACAACTATAGTACTCTGTTATTGTAGATATGTTAAGAGTATTTCAATGTTAAAGTAGTAACTTTAAAGATGAGAAAAATATTGACAGTGATGAAAACTAAAAGGTTTTTTTCTCCATATAAATTGCATGTCTAGAGTGAAAACCTTAAGTCCTAAGAAAAGAGTCATCACATTCTTTTCATAAAATGTCATAATATTACATTGAAAAATGTAATATAAACATAAACCCTAAGGTCTGCGGGTTTCTCCCTCAAAAAGTCATGCATGTATCAATAATATACATTTTCATAATATTGTAGAGCTTAAGGCCAATAGTTGTGAGGAATTAAAGCAAGATTACGACCTTTGCACTTTCTGAGCATGACCTTCTAAATAGCATAATAAAAACACCATGGTTAGAGTTGGGCTTATTTCTAAATTCTCACAAAGTCATAACATGTAATCAAGTACAAGAGGTTGCATTGGCCATCACTTGGCAAAAGGAAGTCGGTGTTAATAACAACTTGGAACCCTTGCATAGCCTCAAATGAAGTTATAACCAATGAAAAAAGAAATACCTTCGAGTATTGTGAGCGCTACGATCCTTACATTTACCTAGACACGAATTATCATAGTTATAATCACTCTATTCACATAAATAAATCAAAGGCTAAATGGCTAACATCCAAGGGTTGTCTTTACCTATATATGGGATAAAGGAGTCATCGGTATTCTTGCAATTGGACCAAAGAGGGATGGAATGCCATCTATATATATATATATATATATATATATATACTCTAATATAGGAATTAAGGATGTTACGTGCCAAAACTTAGTTCAATGGGTCTTTTCCTCGATCACCCAAAGCACATGACTTAGGAAAATTACCACCATAATAGGGGACTACCCCTCATTACCTCTAGGAAGAGTAAACCTACCATGTCATCCTATGAAAATTTAATAGAGTTTCTAAAGGAAATATAACTGAGTGTAAGATAAATCCAAGTCAAAAACCTGGAAAAAGTATAAGGATTCTTTCCAAGACCTTTTATATACTTGAGAGTGGTCTTATGGATATATTCCCTTCATGCGATAGACTAGAGGACTCACACATGAAATTGCAATTGAAAGAAAAAATTATAGACCATCATTCAAGCTTACGAGAAAATTGGATTAGTGTTTGGAGCAGAGATACAGGGATTTGTTTCTTCATTAGAACAGAAACAACAATGAGGACTCAAATGAGAGGAATGGGTAGTGTAGTTACCTATACCCTTACCCGATGCAATATATACCATCCATCGCAAGATTAAATCATGAGCGTTGAATGCAACAACCACCTCAAGCAAGATAGACACTCATCCATTTGTCATAATCGACCTCACATATATGCATTCAACACAATTCAATACAATCTATAACATCCACACCATGTATGAAAACCTTATTGAACTTCTACAAACTAACATCCACACCATGTATGAAAACCTTATTGAGGTTCTAGAAACTTGTATGAGAGCTTATATGAAAAAAATTAATATTATGACTATGAAATACTATAGAAAAAATTATATGTATATATTGTATTGTGAAAGTGAACTTAAAAAACCAAAAAACATAC